>VZTJ01000300.1:1544216-1634831 GCA_013397795.1 Orthonyx spaldingii
CTGCGACACTTTCCTGGGGAGACCGGGCCACCGGGATGTGCAGCTTCCCGCCGGGGGGACCCCGAGAAGAGAGCATCCACCACATTGCGACCGGGGCTCGTGGTGCTGGTGGCCTCAGGTGGTGCCAAGCTTCCCAGAGACGCCGCCCGGAGAGACCCCCGTGAGGGGGGCTGGCGGTGCGGCACAGAGGGATGGGTGTTCTAGTTGCCATCAGGAAAATGTGCTTCTCGTATCTTGCCTCAATATGTCTGTACATTGCTGTGATACCATCAGTGTTTCTGGTGGCAATTCTACCCTTGGTGATTCTTCAGGAGTTGCCCTCGGATGTGTATTTTATCCCAGCCACGAGGAGTGTCAATCCTGAACGAAAGTTTAGTGTTTAAGCAGTGAGAGAAGATTCTATGACTAGGGCTTCAGCTTGTTCAAGAAGTTATGTGTTGTACAAAGCATCCTTGCTTGGGGAAAAACTGAGGTCTGGTCTGGCTCATCAGCAACAATTGCTTTGTGAGAACCCTTTTGCTTCTCGACAGAGGTAAACGAGCTGGCAGTATCGGGTCACTACAGCTCAGGTTTTTGGATGTGGTTTATCTTGGCAACTCGACTGTGTCACTCATGGCACGTTGCTGAAATGTAATTAGGGTGTGTGGTTCCCATTCCCTTGTTGGAGGGTGGGAAAAGGAAGGATTGCTTTGTAGTCCTTGTTTGTGGCTCCTCAGAGGGAGTCACCTTTCTTTCTGCTTTCTCCCTGCTCTTTCTGGGAAAAGCTCAGCAAAGAAAAAATGTCACATAGCTGCAAGCAGATAACCAAATCAACCGCCAATAATAGCAAGTGCTCCTGGATTTAGGTTCTCCCACCAAGAACTCAAGATATAGTAATAATTTTTTTGTTTCTTTCTGAGCTAGCCTATTGAGCAGAAATCTTCATTAAGAAGTAAGTTTTGGAGGAAGGAAAAAGAAAAAATATTGGAGTCTTACTTTACTCCAAAACTAAGAGTGTACTTTTTACTTTACGATGCGGTTTTTTGAGAAGTACAAAAAGGAAGTAAGGCAATATGGAGCAATGAGCTCCATATTTACAGTAAGACAATTACTAAAAATAGTAGGTTTACTGACAGACTGAAGAGATTTTTAATTGTCTTGGTTATAGCTGCTGACTTCTTTGTTCTTTCTGAAAGGAGTCTGGAATGGCGGTTTATAACACTTCACCTACGACAATGTCCTTGTCTCAGAACAGGAGAATTCACAGTATGAAATGTGGACCATCCAGTAAGTTATTTATGTTTGCACATGAAGTGACTTCTCTTATCCCCTATTTTCTGCATTGTTTAATCATTCTTAAGAAGAAAAAAATCCTAAAATAGCTAGTATGGGCCTTAATGATAAGGAGACTCTACCTTGTTTGGTCTCAGAAGTCCCCAGGAGTGTGGAAATTTTTCATGGAGTTTCCGCCTAGCTTTAAGCTTACACCTGGTTCTGGTTTGATAATTTGAAAGACTATTCCTAACTGCAGGTTATGTAATAAAGAGCTTTCCGAAGCGAAATCTTCTCTTGTAGTGGTATACCTAAAAATGTGGATTGATGTTTAGACACCATTGAATTGAATGTCCTGTACCTTTTTTGTGGTTGGAGATTTTTTGTTCATTTGTTTTTGCTGAGGTAACCTACAGATGCTTTTTGTGTGTACAATCTATGGGTTAGCAGGATAAGGTCCTTTTGGCCACCAACTTTCAGTGGTGGGCATTTGCTTGAGGAATGTGCCTCTTTGGTTTTTTGATTCATCTTATTTTCAGAAGCAAAGTGGGCAGGCTTAAAGTATCTTTGCTGAAGGGTAAAGATCCACTGTGTTAACTTTGAGAAGGGTCTGTGTCATGCTTGTCTGGTATAAAACAGAAGCATGAGGCAAAATAATTCAGAGTAATTTTAGTTAGTGATGCAAACCCCATAGTTTCTCTTCAGTCAGGCTGATTGCATTGCTTGGGGGCCCTACCTGATAGTGAATAGTCTGGATTTGCATCCCATAGCTTTATAGCACAAAAGGCAAGACTGACGTGTGGAATAAGCTCTTATCAATTGTGATGAGGGTTGTGTTGTCTCCAAGAGCTTTTAATGCATTCAATGCACACTGTTTTCAGAAGCTTTTGAAAAGTGTGTAGCTGAATGTGGAGGAAGGACACAAGAGTTTAGAGAAGAATAATATTGTTGACATAAAAGCTATTACCTGTGAATCTCTCTCCAGTATATGAAAAAATCATAGATATATTGTGTATGATAAAATTGTTTTAGAAACATAGCACTTTATACTAGTAAAAATTCCTCTGTTATTGAGGGTTGAACCAGCTTATCGACCAAAAAGTTATGATCTCTTTTTTTCTTTATACTAAATAAAGCAGCTTACAAAGAGAAGAAATGCAGATCATGCTGAGAAATTTGTTGTCATAATAATGTTTGTTTCCCTGAGTTTAGTTTTTGCCTAGTGAAAATTTATTTAATGGGACTTGTAGATTTCATTTTTTGCTTCAGATCTGGGAAAAAAGCTTCTAAGATGCATTGTGTTACTGTTCAAATGTACAATAAAAACCATGCACATAAACCCTTTGTGAGACTTCTATTAAAGAGCTTGTCAAGGGTTTATGTGCAAGCTTATTGCTTCATAAATAGGCCTAATACTTAAGAAATGGAAGAACAAATGTGGAGCTAGGGAGAATAAAATATTCCCAAATATTTTTGCTCATGCTAACTCATCACATGGCTCAGCTTCTAAAGGAGGATGCAGTTATGGCAAGGATTAGGTTTTATTGGTCTCTATGGAGGTAATACTACAAACTTTTTATTTGCTTTCTAATTTGTATTTCTATGAGGCAAAAATATTCCATGTGGATTTTCCATTTCTGATGTACTTGTTTTGGAAAGACAATGCTGTTGAAGACATGCCTTAAAAATTATTAATGATTGCTTATACTTGAGGGCAAATAAAATCAGCATTATTAAACTCTTTTAAACAGTGGAATACATGAGCTTGGACGTTTCCTTTTTAAATCACAGTTAAGTGTGTGGCAAATGGAATCTATTTCTGTCTGTGTGTGAAAGACGTATTAAAAAACTCTGAAAGAATAACCTGATCTGTTTTCTGCAAGAATTTAGATACCATGCTCTAAATACATAGAAAAAGTTTTCATTTTGGCCTTTCCAATTTAAAGATAAATGCAAGCTGCTAAAACTCTGCCCATGGAGTGGAATTTGCAAACATCTGGAGATAAAAAAATCCAACAAACAAAAACCCGAATCAATGACAAAAAACCCAAACCAAAACAAGGTAGAATGTCAGCTGTTTTCTCTAATTTAGCAATGTCTCCAAGAAAATTATTCTTTGAAGTATTTATAAAACTGTTACTACAATGAACATATATGTATTATGAATATAGATATGAATCCTACTACAGTCAATTCTTGCTGCAATAACACTTTTTCTTGCATTCTGTAACTCTATATAAATAAATCAACGTGTTTTATGTGGATGAGTACATGACTTTTGCAAGAGGTCTCTTTAGCTTTGTGTTTTATTAGTCAATTGAAAGCATTTGAGAAAGTGATGTCATGTCTTATCTGTCAGTGGAACAAAAAAGTTGGTATAGCACAAGCAAATGCCAAGAGATAAGTTCTGTGTTAGTTTCTTGCAGCCAGGGAATGTAGGACTTGAACTGTTTATCAGAACAATTGATGAAGTTAACATGTAGTTTACATAGCTGTTAAACTTTTAAATTCCTTCTATACAAGTTTTTTCATGCAAAATTAAAAAACAACAAACAAATGTGAGAACTCCAAACAGGAAACTCCCGAACTAAAGCATATTAAGAACCTGGGACAGGCAAACCAAATGTATTTCTGGAGGTATTCAAGCTACTGCTGAGAATTTCTAACAATCTGAACACTACGAATCTTCTGGTGTTGAAATGCTGCAGCAGGCATGAGTCACTGTCATAGAAGATAATTATCCCTTACAATGTGTACCTGAGAACTGATTTCAGGAGATCACAGAATCACCAGGTTGGAGATGAACCAGAGCAGAAAATATGCAGCTAACTGGAAGGCGCCTGGGATTGAAAGGTTAAAATTTCATCCTACTCACTCACCTCAGAATCCCAAAGAGGAAAATTTACATCCTAGTGTGATGAGATACTTGGCCCTGGGCTGTATTGCATCCCGCTGGAGCCTGTATCCGATGGAAAGCCTGTGCCACTGCAGGCAGGTGCTTTCAAGGATTGTGAAGTTGAAGGGTGAAAAATAATGCAAGAAATACTTGTTGTATTAATTCTCCCATAGTTGAAGGAACAGCTGGAAGCTTGCACCTAGAGAAATGTGCAGTGGAAATTATGCAGTTACAAAATACAGAATTTCAAGGATGTTGACTGCAAAAATTTAAATATATTACATTTTAAGCATACCTTCTACTCTTTTATGTGTGACTCTAGATCTAATTAAAGTTTCTTACAGATTCTTATTCTGAGCTGCTTTACTTCTTCACCTTTCCATTTCAAAATAAATTGTATTGATTTCTAAGTAACTGATCATTTTAGTAGTCTGATTACCTTGAGACTCTTCAGCTGAATTACTCTTGCATAGAACTTTAAAAATGTGTCATTTTTAAAGAATTCTGAAGAATAAAATTCCTGTCTATTTCTGTAAATTACTCCACCTCTCTAAAACTGTTTGAGTCAAAGTTGATATATAGGCAGAATCATAAGAACTGAAGGCATGGACTGGATCTCTTGTCTCTACCTTGCTTAAGTAAAACTTTATCACTTTCAGATCTCTAAATTTCTTTTGTTCTTAAACTTTTCTGTCCAAGTGAATCTAGTAATGAGTCCTGAAAATAAACCTATGTCTATTATTTTACATTAAGCAATTTTTTTTCATGCCGTGTCTTAAATAGTAGCACTAGGAAGTACTAAATGTTTCATGGAAGAATACTCATAGGAAGGTACACATCAGGCACAAATGTTCAAGAATTAGTAGTGTACTGGTGATAATGGTGTATCACCATGAGGTCAGACCTGAGCTTGAACATCTGTACTCACGTGATAATTAAAGCAAAAATCAAGTATTTCAAAGTTGATGTGTATGGTAGTCTGAGTAGTCAGATGTGTTCTTGAACAAAAGTGAAAAAAACTTTAATTTAGATGTCTCTTTGATTTAGTATCTTATCTTTTGTGTGAAATATGTAGATAAGCTTCCTTTGCAGTTACCTTCTTGTGCTCTAAGAGGAGAGAGCTTTGTTACTGACTTGATCTCACTTCATGTTCAAGGGCTCCACATTATATAAATCACTTTGAGCTATACCTACTTTATTCCTAATAAACATGCTAGATAAAAATAACAAATCATGGATGAGCAAGCCAGGACATAGAGTTCAGCTGCAACTGAAATAAATTCAAGAGATCTGAAGTACTCATTATAGGAGAACTAATGTCAGAAAACAAATGAAGCTAAGTGTGCACAATATCATAGATGCAAACCCACAAAATATATTGCATCAATAACAATATTTCAAAATAAATTTGTGTTTTGATGAAGATGCAAGATGTTTTTGAACAGCTATCATGATGCTACTAAGGAGTGTCTCTTCAGAGAACATGAGCAGCAGTCACCTGTGTGAAGCTCTGCAGAATGCTTCCAGTGATATTCGAACAGGCTCGATTACAGTCACACTTTTTCAGAGGCTGTGATAAGTAATGGGCTTGAGGTTCTGCTACTGCTTATAGAATAATTTAAAAGAGGGGTGAACTGATGAAAAGAAGGCCCATGTACTCAAGGGAGTAAAATAACCCTTTCTGTAAGGCTGCAGCCTATCCAGAAATTACCAGGAGTTAGAGTATTTAAGCTGAGAACAACAGAGAGGAATTCAGACCGGTGTTATAGGATGATCCCAAGTCTTCACCTTATTTGATAAAGAAGGAAGTTGACGCTGGTTGCTTCATCACGGCACAGGTGATATTATCAGGGTGATCTGCAGGTTGTAGTGGCAACAGTGGTTAGAAGTCCCATTATTACTTATGTGAGTCAAATCATGTTACTTAGGCCTACCATTTTCTGGTACAAAAGTCTCACCAGTTTTCAGTTTCAGATTCCAACCCAGTGCACTCAACTGGCATAATGTCAAAGGGGAAAGAGGAGCTGAGGAGTTTTTAACAGGTGTTGTTTTCAGGTAAATGAGGGGCACAATATTCTTCCGTAAGTTTTCCTAATTTTAACTTTCAGTTAGTTTTGATGTCTTTTCCCTTACTGTAAGTATTAAAATGCTTCTCACGTTTCTAGGGGAGAGATAAACTTTTGATGTGGTCGTATGAGTTAGCTTATTTAAAAAGCTCGTATTCCTTTCACGACAAAGTTTAGAATGAACCCCTTGTTACAGGACATTTATTCTGAATACTTGAGGAAATATTTCTGTGTTAATGGAGCAGAATTTTGTGATTAAAGAAGGCCACATTTACAGTAGAAGGAGCACTAAATGTGGTCTGAAACAATGCTGCTTTCCTCTTTACCTGCTTAAGGATAACTACTGTTTACACACACAGCTGTTCTATGCAGTGTAAGGAAAGATACTTTACAGTGATGTAAAAAGGGATATAAATACAACGGTTAAGATTATCCTATTTTCTTAGAATCATACACACACAGGCAGAAGAGATCTTCATAAAGAAGAAAGTGCTCATGATTGCGTCATTTGATTTTTGATTGAGATTTGACTAACACCCTTTCTCTCTAACAGAGAGCCAAGGAAATCCTTCCCAGTGACAGCAAGGGTCCCCAGGTCAGCTGACTGTTTGCACAAACTGAACAAACATGGCTTGAAGCAGGTTACCTGAGCCATGCGTAGAGTAGAATCATTCAACCTGAAACATCAAAAGGGGGCTAACTTCCTCTGCAGCTACAGAGGAACATGACTTGCAGCCTAATTGCACATTATTGTAACTGGACAGGCAACAGGGCAGAATCTTAGAGAAGCAAAGAACAGAGACCAGAGCTCTGGTTACACAGGTCTCACAACACTCAAGATGAAAGAGATCAATGTCGGCCTCTCTTGACAAGAGGAACAGGCTTTTGCATTATTGACAAGATTGGTCACTGTGAGCATGTAAATGAGATGGCTCAGTCGGTGCAAGTAGGGACCTTTCTGCACGGTGCTTGCATTATTTTTTATTGATCTAACACTGGCCAGGCAGGGAAAGGAGCTGGGTAGTTGGGCTAGCAGGCAGAGAAGCATTGAAGCATTGCCTTTTACTTTGTCTACCTGCATTATTCTTTTGAGCATGGCCTCTATTTTTTTTTTCTTCTTTTTTTTCTTTTTTTTTGGGTGGAGGGTGGGAGAGTACTTGTTGAAACCGAAATTAATTGTTTGGATATTTTGATAGTCTTCAAATAACTAATTACTATATATAGTGTGATTGCACATGGTAATAAAAGGAGTAAGTTTAAGTTAGACATTCATAAGAAATGCTTTACTATGAGGGTGATGAGACACTGGAACAGGTTGCCCAAAGAAACTGTGAATGCCTCATCCTTGGAAGTGTTCAAGTCAGGTGGGTTGGGGCTTTGAGAGACCTGGTCTAGTGGGGTTGAGCTCATCTTTGAGGTTTCTTGAAACCTAAACCATTATATGATTATTTTTCAAGAATGATGTGTTTGTAAAGATAAAAGAAGGCTGAGCCTTCAGTTTCTCTTCCTGAAATGGTTTCTTCTGACCAGCTTGTCTGCCTTCTGCAACAAATGCAATCTCAGTTTGTGTTCTAAAGCACAAAAACTACTATGATTGCATAATAGCAAATTATTAAAATTAAAATCCTTTTCTAAACAGACTTTATAAGAGCAACTATTAGCAAAATAGGTGAATAGATCACAATTGTTAAAAAAATATTTAATCACAAAGTTTAAATTTAGTAGCAGGAAACTTTGTTTCTGCTTGCGTGCATCTTTTTTTAGACACTGAAAACTTTTGCCATATTTTGAGAGGGATCTTGCAAAGGAAAATAAAAACTAAAAAAAAAAAAAAATCCCCTCCCTCCCCCAAGCCCAAACCTGTCATTGCAAGTCAGGGATCTGTGTCTTTACGGAAAGTGTTTGTGACTGCAAGATGGAAGGAGGGCAGGCAGGTTAAGATACACAGCTGGGGTCAGAACATCTGTAGTTGTAAGGTAATCTGCTCTCATCCTGGCCGAGCTTACCCACAGGGTGTTACCGGTGTAAGGATACAGGCACTGGGCTTGTCTGTAGTGCAGTACTTGTTCACTTCTGTTCATTGCTTAGGGGACTGAAAACAGGTCAGACTAACAGATGTCACAGACATTTTGATTTGGCTTCTCTAAATGTGCATAGATTTACTTAATCTGGCTGTATATCTTGAGGTGAAGCTTTGAAGTATGTTTCCTTTTTGCGGGGCCAGTTGGATTCTCCGGGACACTTTAATGCTAAGTTAGCAACCCCTGTGATTCTCAGAGTCACATTTGGTGAAAGAAATGGGTTTAAGAAAGAAAACTGTCAGAATTTATTTTTGACATGCCTTGTTTTTTTGCATTCAGATTCACTTACATGTTTTAATGGAGGTGAGTGTGTCTACAGAGAGCTGTGCAACTGCAGTCGATTTAATGCGACGGGACCGAGATGCCAGACAGGTGTGTAAAGACAGAAATCTGACTGGTTTCTGGGATTGTACTCATGTACCCATAGCTACAATGACTACTCTCAGCCTAAAAGTTCCCTTCATGCTGCAGCATTTTCTCCCTCTTTTACGTCATTGCATTTCATAGCATGTCGCATGCACTGCCCCATCTCAACTCCTGCTTGTATAAAAAACCAGCGCTGTGTCTCAAGTGACTCTCCTTTTGTTAGTGTATAACACAGGTGCTGAAAGAGATCATATATGCAGGACATGGGGCCAATATAATTTTGAAACTTTTGATGGACTCTACTATTACTTTTCTGGGAAATCCACATATGCCCTCGTGAGACACGCTGAATTAGATGAACAGAGCTTTTCCATACAGGTAGGGAAAGCTACTTCTACATTCCTTTTAACTGTTGTTGAACATGCTGATAATGTATTAAATTTAAGAGATTAAAAATAAATTGGGATGATATTATGAGGTTGTGGGCTACCAGTTACCATAGCATAAAATACAAACAGCTGGAATAAGACTGATGTGTGTCCTTCCGAAGTCTGCTTTGTTCACTCAAAGCTGTGAAAAGACAACTCCCTGACCATGACTATGAAAACACTGCTCAGTTTTTTCCACAAGAGGGTGACCAAACTTCTTGTTCCCATGCTGAGTGCAAATTTGGGGTTATTAGTTCTGTCATGTGTGAATTACAAAGAATTTGATTAAAATGTTGACTTTGTGATTTTATTTGGCAGGTGAATAATGATCCTGAATGCCATTCTTCTCCTTATTCATGCAAAAGGTCCATTAGTTTGTTCTTTTCTGGAGATGAACAGATAAAGATGAGCAGTGAAGTCACCTATAAAGGATTTGGGTAATTGCAGTCATGTTTCTAATGCTGTAGTTACATTGGAGTTAATGTCAGGGTACCATTTTGATAACAGAGATGTAAACTTATTCCTTGGTAGGCTGAAAAAGCATCCAGATCATAGCTGCAATAATTACTCCCCATTTACTCCCCAGAGTAGTGTCTGAAGAAGGTGATACCTAAATTAGTGGTATATAGAATTAAGTATAATCTTTGGCATTCACAATTTTTGCTGTTTTTTCCAACTTCATCTGATTTAGTGGAGTTACTCAATATTTACATCAGGGATTTTCAGTTGCATGAAAAAGTCATTACATCAGCAAGTAAATTATTTTTGATGGTTACATTTTCTAATGTAATATTATTTTTGGTTTTGTGTCATTCCAGAGTACAATTACCTTATGTTATTGGAAACTTACACATCCAGAAACTGGCTGGATACTTCCTAGTCAGGCACCAGTATGCATTTACTCTGGCTTGGGATGGTACATCTGCAGTGTACATCAAAATGGCACCAGAGTACCTGGGCAAAACCCACGGACTGTGTGGAAACAACAATGCTATTCTGCAGGATGATATGGAAACTAGTTATGGTAAGCATTTAAGATACTTCCTCTTGTGTGATGTGGTAGGGTTTGGGTTTTTTTTCTGGTGAAATAAATGTTACTTTGCTTAGTTTTTGATTGTAATGCTGATTGAATTTAAGATGGGCAACTTTTGAAATGAAAAATATGATATGAAAATAGTTCTGCTAAATTATATTTAGTGAAGAGGAACAATTTCAATATAGATGGGGCTCTAGGGAGGAAGATCTTAAAGCTGACTTACTCAATTACATACAATGGTATTTGTACTTCAGTTTCCTGGGACCTGAAAGGTCAAATCTGTTTTTAAATGTTCACTGCTCTTTTAGAAATTTTGCAGCCTGTGGAAGCCTGAGGTATTGCTGTTGGAAATAAAGCAATAATTAGCAAATCAAATCAATGAAAACTGTCAAATCCTATTTGATCTGGTGTTTCATTTGTGCTAACGCTTTCAGAATTAATCAGTGATCCTTTTGTGTCAACTTCAGACACTTCCAAGAGTCTTGGCTTTCGGTAAATAGTGAATGAAGGCATCCATAAAATGAGTAGAAAAAAAAAGAAGGTGGGAAAAAAATCAGGTCCCTTAAAAAGTATCTCAAGTTAGGCCATAAAACAACTTCTGGAAATCATTGTTTTGGACTGTTTAACTGTTGGCTCCTCCTCTTTAGCTTGAGGATATTTCTGTAGAGCATTCCTTCAAAGCTCAGAGTGGATGTGGTTTCCTCTGTTATTCATGCATTCCACTCAGTTTCAGAAAGCACTAGCCCTGCACAGTTAGCAGTTATTATCCCCACTAATATTTTGCCCACTAAATCAATTTATTTCTATTAATACCAAGATCATGATGTCATTTCCCCAGAGATGTTATTCTCTCCTCTCACCTTTCTCAGGGTGTCAGTTCCTTAAATCTGCACAAGTCAATTCGCTCTGCACGATAAAGTAACAAAGATGTGACATTTGTCTCCAAGCAGTAATCAATGTCACCACCTGTCCAAGGTGAATAATAATGATGGATTACTTAGTTTAGCCCTAGTATGGACATGTCTACTTAGATAAGAGTCATTGGCAATTTGGCTATTTCAGACAATCATTTTGTACCATTGCAGTGACCCAGGATTGCCTCATATTTCTTGGCTTTTAGACTCTCTGTTGTGAGTTTTATATAAAGTAACAGCATAGATCTGTGTATATACAATTTATTAAAGCTTTTCTTCCCTTTCTTCCATTGATGGACTAAGGCAGGCATAGTCCTTCTCCCTTAAGGCCCTTCCTTTCCAAATTTCCTGAGTAAGCCACTTTCTGCTGTCCTACAGCCCACCTCTGGAGTACCTTTTGCTTCTGGAAAGGACCAGATTGATTCACTTAGTAGTAGGAAGGGTTTGATGTTCTCTTCTTGATGTGCTTTGATTATTGAAATGTTTCCCTGGGAAATCCTATAGAAACACTGTTGTTCTTCCAAGACTTTTTGTGACTTTGTGTGTGTGTGTCTTGCCTAGGAAAACTGGCAGACAATGTAATAGAATTCGTAGAGAGCTGGCAGGAAAATCCTCCACAAGGAACACCGGATTGGGATAAATCTCTTCTCAATGAACCACCGTGCCTGACACAAAGCCATGAATCTCTGCAGGTTTGGACCAACACAAAAGGATTATTGCCATAGCTGGTGATTCTAATTGGAGCAAGAATTTGACTTAATTGGAATATTCAATTAATAATTTCACAACTTTTAAGCTTTGAAGGAGTCTGGAAATATTCACATCTTTTTTTGGAGAGATTAATTAAAATAGTTGCTGCAGCAGATCTTCCCTTGTCCTCCCATCACCCCACCCCCCACTCCACTGCCCTTCTTTTCTTCTGTATTTAATTTTTGATCTTTTCAAATATTATACTGTCTGCATAGCAACCAATAGAAGTGTTTCACTATGAAGCTAAATGAGTGTCAAGTTGTAAAATACAGGATTCTTCTGGAACCAGTACCCATTCCTTCCCTTAAGAAGGATAGAAAGAAGCAGGGATGCAAAACCAGAGTCAGAGCGCAGTTCATTTGCCACTGTTTAAAAAGAGAGCTATTGTTGCTTTTTTTCCATGACATTGAAGTAATTTTTCTTTTTAATTAATATTTTCAGGACATAACCCTTAAATTAAAGTGCTTTGAACTAAATCTGATGCCAGCTATGGTTTATTTCTCTTGCCTTTTACTGTGTAATCTAATTAAAATGAAGACTTTTTCAGGTTGTCTTGGCTTAGTTGCAAAATTATCTGTGCCCCTTTTGGGGAAGGGATATGTTTTACTACCACTGGTATGACCTTGGCTAAAAGATTCAATGTCATGGAAATTCTAGCATGGAGAGCAATATGTTGCTAAACACTGCTTCTATGTGGTGAGAGGAAAGTGATTCCTAGACACAGACAGATGCCTGTTCTGATTTTCCACAGCATTCTATTTTATTCTGCTTATGTTTATTTTTGAAAACCTCATTACAACAGCTGTCTCTTTCATTTCAGAGGGCATATGCTCTGTGTAATATCCTGTTACATCCCCCATTTAAACAATGTCATGAGTATGTGAGTCCTGTTTCTTTTATGGCAAGCTGCACAAACGATCTCTGCATGTAAGTGAATGTTTTTGGCTAATTCCCAAGCTATTATAAAAAAACAATGGTCTTTCTATCATAAGAATGAATTATAAATGTTAACTGAACTGTTTTGTGTCTTTCTCTGCATGTTAAGTTTTAATCTAACAGTGTTCTGTTATCTTGCTTTTCTCACTTGTTCTAGTTTTACTGCTGTGGAATGCTGTCAAGTTGTTCCTGTTTTCTTTGGTATAAGAATGACCAAAGTCAGGCCCAGATATTTTCCTAATATGCTAGACCATCTCCTCTGAATATGTCATCTGTTTTGATTCTGAGTGTACAACCTCCTTAGTAAGGTGCTTTCTGCCATTCTAAAGCCTTCATACTATAACAAAAAGTCATAGTGAATGGGTCAGTTTGGCTTCTGCAAGCTGTATGGTAATCCACTGAAAAGAGGAATTTGATTACTCTTTGAACTTCTGCTAACATTTCATAACCTGCTATACTCCTGTTCTGAGCAGCTTTGACAAGTTAAATTATAAAAAAATAAGGCAGGTCAGAAGATAATTTCCATTTCTTGTACCCTGATGGCTCACTGGTAGAAAGTTAACACTTCCTTCTTGTGAGTTTTCTGCAGGATGTTATTGCTTCTGTAAAAATCAAGACTTTTATTGAAGTCTCTTTATACTGCTGTATTTCTGGATTTTGTGGTTTTATTCAGGAGAATAGCGTCAGGTCTCAAATGTATTGATACTTATATTGATGACCTCTCTTCAAGTTTGGCAGAAAGTTTTTTTATCCTTTTAAGACTTTTAGCCTAGTCCAACAGCATGGTACTTCAGAACATTATTAAAGTAGATTCAAAAGCATGGTTGCAGGAACATTCGCAAAGTTGTGACTGTGTGTTTGAATGTAGGCACAAAATAATATGTCACTTTTTATTTGTGTAAGGTCAGCAGCTGATAATGCAACTTGGTGTCGAGCACTCACTGAGTATGCCAGAGCATGTGCCCAAGCAGGAAAGCCTCTTCATGGATGGCGTGTGCACTTCCAGCAGTGTGGTAATGCTGACACTCTTGTACTTGGAAATGTGGCTTTGTCGTTGTTTTTACTTCTTTGGTTTTACTTCTTTGCCTTTTTCCAATTTTGAACTTGTGGAGTTCTTAATGAAGCTATTAAGTGTATCAAACTCACTTCAAGGCTACATAAATGCAGTGGATTTCCCCTTTAATATATACAATTTATACTGAATTTATTTAAAGCACTAAGCTTATTACAATGTGATTCTTTAAAGTGATTAACCATTTTTATTTTTATGGAGCTACTCTTTCAAGTGTGGTCAAAGTCTTCATGGCTTTGTGATATAGGTGTGTCACAAGTGTTAAAAATAAATTTAAATTGCACTTGCATAAGACATCATCTTACAAGTCACATAAAATAAGTTTGAAAAAGGTTATCTAATTTGTTCACCTGCCTAGTACACAGGACCAAAACTGCTTTGTCATCCATGACAGAAGGTTTCCCCTGTGGTTCCAAAAAATCTCTGTTAATGGGTATTCTGACTTCTGGTGATGGTCTGAGTATCTAAATAGTTCTGCTGTGAGAAATTGTAATTTAAGGTTATTCCTTCTTAATGCAGTTTTAATGGAGAGAATGGGAATATATAAATATATGTATAAATTCTCTGTGTGTTACGAAAGCCATTGTTTTCGACAAGGTTTATCTAGAGAACAGATACTCAACTGACTTGCCAGAAAGTAAATATCTGTTTAAACCCTGTGGCAGTAGCATAACACCTTTTCATTTCTCTACCTGTTTCTATTTTTCAGTCATTACCTGTGCTGAACCCTTGACCTACAATGAATGCATCAATTGCTGCCCTGTTTCGTGTCACCAACAATCCCAGTGCATTGGCAGTGAGCTTCACTGCATTGATGGGTGCTACTGCCCAGATGGTGAGTTTGGCTTCTCAAAACCATATTTGGTTCCATAAAACTTTCAGATTCCTCCCCATATTTACATCCCTGTATGACCTGACTAGATTAAAACATTCCCAGGAACTTTATAAACCGAGTGTCAACAGAGTGGGTAAGTGACCTTGTTTTCCTAACTGACAAGAGCCTTTTCCTCCCTATAAAATATAGGAATAGGTTTCAGCACTGATCCACATTCTACCTGTAGAGCACACAGTTTCAGTGAAAAATGGGGTTTACTCTGCTGTTACAGGGCAGCCACCCTTCTGAATGTAGTGGTTGCTGATTGGTTTTTGTTGGTAGAGGGAGGATTATTTTGATGGCTTTGGTTTATTTTGTTTTATTTTTTTTCCTGGCTAGGGTGCATCGGAAAGCTCAAAACCATGACATAAATAAAACTCATTCCCATGGCCAGAAATAGGTTTTGATACTGAGGTTCTTAGATTCTTTTATGATTCTGGCAAGTGAGGTATTTAGCAGTGTGGCCTATAGCAAAGGTTTGGCCTCGTCACCAAAATAGATATTGATATCCAGTTTTCCCCTAGTTATTGGCTTGTGTGGGTACATAATTCTATCTAAAATAGGGCAGAGAAAGTTATGCCATGGATCTTCAAGTCCTACCTCTTATAGGTACCCTGATTATTTATAAGTTTAATTTGTGATAAATGATGCCTTTTATGGTTTGGTAAAGCCTTTTTTCCTTCTGGTTCTCTGATAAGAAAAGAATAATATTTTTGGTGAAAATGGCAAACAAATAGTCTAGAGTTTTATTATCATACATGACCACTTGTGTTTTCTTGAATATAATTGTTAGTGCTTTGTCAGCCATTGACATGGATATTTCACTTTTTTCTTATTTCTTTGAGGCTTAATTTATGAAAATGAATCATGTGTCAAGCCTATGGACTGTCCTTGTGACTACCATGGAAGTTTCTTTGAAATGGGTTCAGTGGTTTATGAAGAATGTAACAACTGGTGAGTAATTTTTTTTATTACATTGTGAACCAAATCTTTTAATGATCATAAGAAACAGCTTCTTCAAGGCCTATTTCAGTTGGAAATTGAGTAAACTTGATAAGTACTCACTGTTTTTGAATATGTTCTGCAATTAAGGAAAAAGATAAACTACTAAGCTATTAATGTGGGAGAAGAGCAAATAACAAATATCACAGAGAATATTGTCATGTTTAGTGCTGGTTTTTTTTATTTCGGACACTGTCTTAAAAGTAATTAGAATTTAGAATTCAAAATCTTAACAGCAAAGCTATTTTGACTTCTGTTTGTATTGTCTCACTTGGACATAAAGAGCCTCATGTAATCATGACATTAAGCTGCTGGTTTGGAATTTTAATTTTATACATTGAAAAGAAGAATTTGTTAATTTTATACATTGAAAAGAAAAATTTGTAGGATGAGAAAGTGCCTTTTATTGGATCACCTTAACTGAAGAAAATGGATGAGTTTGCAGACGTGCAACTTTTTTTTCCCCACAGCAGTTCTGTTTTTAAAAGTCATAAGATTCAAACTGCTTGTGTTTATTCTTCTCAATGTTATTAATCCTTGACTTTTATAATGGTTATTAAGGAGCTAAAAAGAAATGAAAGTGTTACTGGATTGCACAGATGAAATTTCACGTGATCATGTCCTCATGACAAGCTTCCAGGAATTCTAAAGACTGTGATAACTCTATTGTACCCTTTTGTGAGACTCAAGACACTTGGTGCTCATTCCATAAAGAAGAAATCCTGGAAGAACAACTGAGGGCCAGCTGTGTATAATTCACAAAATAAAAGTGTGAAAGCTTTTTGTTTTGTTTTCAGCACCTGCATTGGAGGAAAGTGGATCTGTACAAATCTTACATGTCCAGGTATGTGAAAGTGTTGAATACTTAACTGTTTGATAACTCAGTTCTTACTTCAGTTAAAATATTAATTTTAGATCTTAATGTGATATTTCACTATGTAATTTGCATTTTATTTCTATCTACTTATAAATGCATCTACACACTCAGTAGATTAAATATTAAAATGGTCCGAATAGGGGGCATCTGCCTTTTGGCTTAATGTAGTAATGTGTCTACCTGTACATCACCAAAATGTCTCTGGTAGATGACACTACCTGGTCATTCACGTTATTCAAACAAATTTTCCACTGCAGCCTTGACTTGACAGAATTACAGCAAGTTCACTCTTTTTCACTCAGTATTGTGCTTTATCACTTAGCAGTGGGAATCCTTAATGTTTTTGAATATCAGTTTTAAGAGCTGAAAATCAAATAACTATAATGTAAGGATGACACACATTATTGCCTCCTTCTGGGGAAGGAGCTGTTCAGGTATCCTGGCCTGGCATCAGGTAGGAATTCCATAAAAAAAGCAAGGGAAAGTTTAAGTTCTTAACCATGCTCCTAACACCTGGTGGTGAAATAAATACAATCTTACAAATTATAGAACATATCAGAGCGTATGAACTCTACAGCAATAATAACTATGGAGAGCCTTTGCTGCATGCATACATGCATTATTTATTATGTTTGTCAGCTGAATGCTCAGTTTCAGGAGACACTCATTTCATGACCTTTGATGGGCGCAAATACACTTTCCAAGCCACCTGCCAATACATTCTGGCAAAGAGTCGCACGTCTGGAATGTTTACTGTATCCTTGCAAAATGCTCCTTGTGGACAGGTAAGGCTTGCAGCCTTCTTGTAATGTTTATATCCTAAGGGTCTATTCATTGAGGGGAAAAAAGTATTTAAAAAAAAGCAAGCTCCAAGCCTGTGCATGTGTAAAGCTGATCCTAAGGGTGCTGTTAAAGGTGATTCTAAGGATGGTCCTACTTTATATATGAAAGTAATTGATGCTGTACACAGAATTCACCAAATATTTTGTCTGCCTTATGTCCAAGACCCACTCTCTTTCTTTTGTTTTGTATGTGCATTTCTGAGCATGTATTATAAAACTGTGTATGAGGAATGGAACGCTGGGAGGATTTTTGACTGTAGAGTTTCATTTTTATTACAGTCTCGATAGGGCTTGTAATTATCAGAAAGTTATGTCAAGATAGAACATATCTTAAAAATACATGGTATGGGAAGGGTAGGTGACTGAGCTTAGATGATTTCTGGAATCAGGTTTTTCTCGCTGTCTGAGTTCTGCATGTGCATGTAAGGGCAGAATTTGGCCCACATTTATATTGAGGTCATGATTGCCAAGCTGTTGGACTCACAGCAGGAGAAAGACTTTGTATCTTGGCCAGATTTATGTTCTGTCTCTAATGGCCTTCTGTAATAATTTTTATTTTATGCAACTGTAGGACATTAGAAATGTATATAGCCTTAAATATGACTTTGCTCTAATTCTAGACTGTTTATATATGTTAGGCCCACATTATTGCATAATTCACATAGAATCTGATTTAGCGCCATTGCTTTGTATTTCTGTGAAGGTAACTACATTAGTTTTCTTTTTTGTTCTAAATAAATGTATGATTCTATAAGCCCTTTTACATTAATGATTGCAGTCACTCTTCTCTACAGTTTCTATTGTTCATGCACTTGAGAGTTTCTTGGGGAAATGAAATTGTTACGTAAGTTGTCATGCTACACTGTCTAAAGGCACATTTCAGTAGTTGTTTGATATTTCTGCACTTTAACCTACTTCTCTGGATGACAGAAAAGACTTTTAAGTAGAAAGTTAGAATAAAGTTGCAGTGACAAGTTCATTATAATAGAAATTTTTTATTTGCAATCCAAATAAGAGATAGGAGACTGAGTGCAGGGAGGCCCCTCATCTCAGTGGTAGAAGTCCGGAGGTAAGAAAAATAGCTTAACTGGATAGAGACCAAATATATTTGATGAACCACGGATAAATTTCTATAGTTCCTAGGAGAAGTGTATCTGGACACCAGGTGAAATATATGGCAGGGCCTAGAAGTTACTAGTGTTGAAAAAGTGGATTCCTGGTTTGCAAGTGCAACTGCTGTATAATGCTCTATTGAGATAGAAGTGTTACTTCTACCCCATTACAGTGGGGGCTGTGAAATGAAGTCTTGGCAAGGACATACACATTAAAAAAACTTCTAGGCTTTAACCTCTGTGCACATTATTCTTGTGATCCTGCTAGGATTTCCTGTTTATAGGAAGATTGAGGCAGTTTCAAGATGTAGTTGGTTGTTGTTAAAATTCTCCACTTCAAGTGCATATTTGAGTTAACTTGTTTTTATTTTACTAAGTTGGACTGGCTTCATCCTGTGCGAACCTTGGAATTCCGAAGAGCTAATTAAGTTGATGTCATCTCAAAGAAAAAAAAAAGAATAGCTGTGAAACAAAACATAAGCATAGGCATGCATCTATTCAGTGTCATAGCCTTAGAATTTTGCAGAGTCCAAGAAACTTGAGAAAGGGAGTTGTGTATACTGTAGCTGTACTATATCGTGGAAGAAAAGCAAAGGAAATCCCCAGAGAAACTTTCTAGGCAACTTTTTCATCAAATGATAGTTGAGGCCTAATTGACTTCTTGCAGAAGCTCACAGAGAGGTACCTTTCAGCCTGACCTGTTGAAAAGCCCATCAACAGAGCAAATATCTGCTGTAGTAATGTGCAGATTACGTATGTGTGTCTCATTCCCTTGTGTCAGGGAGCACTTCTCTCTGGGTACAAAACAGACAGAATTGTGCTTTTTGGTTCAGTTGTTGTGGTTACTTTTTGTTGGGGAAACTGATAACCAAACTAGTTGGCTTTCTGCAGCACTGGTGAGACTGCAAAGTGCCTTGCAGTAACTTGCATTCTTCTTCAGCCTTAGTGACTTTGCTTGATGTGTCTTTGTGTCCAGGTGGTTTGTAGGTGAAAAAAACCAGATTCTCTTGGCTTTTACTGCATGTTGGTCTCCAAACTTCACCTAGCCTTTAACAAAGGTAACCTGATCAATCCCTAACAGGTATAGATTTTACAAAGGGTTGAGTAAAGCAATCTGGATGTTAACAATCAGGTGGGTGATCAGAAGATTATGGGATATGTCCCAGAGCAATGTGCTGCTAATTTAATTATCAGTGTGCTAGTGGTAAGAGGGTAGTAAGAACAGTTTGTGTAGTACAGTGCAAGAATGTGGGGCTTCAGTGCAGCTATTCAAGTGTCTAATTATCAACCAACTGGTACCACTTGGCAGAAGAGCTGCTTTTCAGTTCCCCAGGCACCCTCCATTATCTTTTTTTCCCATTTATAAAAATTAATGAATTGAAATGGGAAGCTAAAAGATTTGAAATGTGGAATCTCATATTTCTTGATGGTTTGAGATTTTATGTGCTTCTTTAAAAAAGCCTTATCACTCCCATCTCATTCAAGCAGACTAGAAAATGTGGAAAGAAAATACCTGGGGAGATTTTAGCTTTCTGAATCACAAAGAATCCAGTCATCCTGAGCCTTAGAGTTGGTGACATAAACAGTCATCAGGCAACAAGTTATTTCAAAACGATGTGAAATTTTGTTTAAGCACTTTCTGGAAGGAGAATCAGTCAAGTGATCAGCACAGCTTAACCTTATCTGAGTTTCAGGTGACAGCCTCACTGGCTTTGTAGTTTGTATGATGAGATAGTCTTCTGAATATAGATTTTTTTTTTTCCAAGTGTCTAGTGAGAGAAATGGCCGTTCCTGTGAAAACACATGCCAAAAGCTGGCAGGGGCAGTGCTGTGAAAGAAACAGTCTATTGGAACAGAGAACAATTGTCTGGCAGAATTTTTCCTCCAGTTTAAGCCTCAAGGAACAATAAAGCTTTTGTTGATACTGTGTAGTAATGTACATACTATGGAGAGTGGTTTTCTTGGTTCTGCTCTGTATGCCACCTGCCATTCTTTTATTTTCAGCTTCTTAAAAAACCAACAGTATTGTCAATTTTTAGCCATTGTTGCTGAATGAAATGCACAGAAACCTAATTTCTTAGTAAAGAGGCAAGACAGCAAGGTGAGCTACAAGCTCGTGGCTTCACAAGGCAGATGTCTGTCTTCACTGTCACTCCAGGAGAGCTGGTTGAGCTGATGAAATATCTCCAGTTATTTTTATAATTTCCTATTTTCAAGTTTCATTTTATCATTTCAACTGTTGGTGAAAGATCACTGTTGCCTTATCATCTCGAGACAGGGAAATTCTGCATGTAGTTGTTAATCTTTACACACCACTGTGTGTACTTGTGTGTCCATGGTACTTGAAGAGCTGACAGATGATCTGCTCTGTGCTAGTTCAGCATCTGTCACAGCCGCGTGGTAGTGTCCAGAGATCCTTGCAGATCTAGGAATGGTTTTCAAGAAGCAGGGCAACTTTTGGCCATGTATTTGGCAAGTCCCAGTGAAAGTCAGAAAGAGCTGAATAGAGGAGTACATCTTTGAGATGAACATTCTTGTACTAGTTTGAAAACAAACCAGTGGGAGACTGCAAGTCAGAATTATAATTTAATAGGAAAATTAAAATAAATGCAATAATACAAGAAAAAAAACTGACAGAGTCAGGATACAACCTGACACCCTGTTAGTCAGGGTGGTGGTAGTAGTCTAAGTGAAGTGGTTCAGTTGAAGCGGTGACCCTGTAGAAGGGTCTGGTCTCCACCTGAAGGTCCAATGATAGTTCTTGTTTTCTGGGAATCCAGTAGGCAGGGCTGACTTGTGCAGTTCCAAAGCCCAGGTTATATCCAGGTGGAAATGCTTGGCTCCTCCCCCCTGGGCGGAACATCTCATAATGGGATGAGGTAATTTCAGTGAGTCATGCAGTGGGATCTTGATGGCCCATTAACAGAGATAACACCCAGAGGGAGATATCAGGGGGGAGTCATGACAGGAGATAACTAACAGTGCCTCATCTGTTTTAACAGCTTGTGGAGATGGTAATAGAATATCTTATATTGCAACCTAGGACAATTCTGATCTCTTTACGCTATCAGTGGTGCTATTTACTGTATAATTTTGATGTTTGTGCAACTGTCCAAAGGTCATCTTACCTATATCTTTTTCAGTGCCTCTCTCAGCACTGAAGATGCTTGAAACTTCACTGTTTCATCATTAATTACGCCTTCACTGGAGGCAGTGGGGCTGAATAATGCAGCCTCCAACACCTCTGGTGGTTATTTCTTAGCTGCAGCACAGTTCCAGATCCAACCAATGTGAAATTTTCTGCAGGGAGAGACCTAGACTGCTCTTTGACCAAGTGATTTCAGACATGTCTGTGTATGTTCTGGTATATAAGACTGTTTTGAGTTTGTGCTCAAAATGATGTTGATAAGAAAGATGTTTTTGTTGTGACATTGAGAGATTGAAGATGCATAATGGAGATGAGAGTAAAAAGAGCCAATAGTGTGACAATGGTGACTGGACAAGATATTTGCCATTGTTCTGAAATACCTGTTAAATGGTTATGAGATCTTGCAGTGAAGGAGGCTGAACAGAAGAAACAGCAGTTGGGTGCTTCCTCCTTTCGTCTGTAGATGGCAGGGAATGGACAGTCTCTTAACTTTATCCAGCCACACTAAGTCGGTGTAAGTAAGCTGGTATCTCAAGCTATGGTAAAGAGGTTTGAGTGTAGCAGGAGTGGCAGAAACCTAATTTCCTTCTAGATTGATGAAAAAGTAAAATGCGGACTGAGATTCTGATGTCTTTTAGCATGTAGCAAGGTCAATGCTGACATGGTGAACTTCAGGTCATCTCTCGATCCAGCTCTGTGCCTGATTCTCTTTAGTAGAACATTTTTCTTTTTAAAAAATCAAGCAGTGGTCAAATTCATTCTGTTAAGAAAAATCTGTTAACCTTCTGTAATTAATATCCATGCTTTAACAACCATTCTTTCTATACTGGCATTGGAATCCAAAGTAACTGTATTTACTCTGAAAATCCTGTCCTGGAAACTTTGGTTGTAACTGACTACTGTAAATCACCTCTCTTACTTGTTTCCATGTTACTTAGTAGAGGTGTATTTGTTGTAGAATTTCAGTTAATTAGTTGCTTTTGGTACTGTTGACAGTTAAGTTTCACTGAAGAGTGTGGGTGTAAAAAAGTAAATAGGATTGATCTAGAATTTTTTTTTTTTAGTATGTTTCATCCAGACTGCAATGCAGCATTTCTACTTGTGTTTTTTTCTATATGACATTTTGACTTGGAGAAGTGAAGTGCAAATAAGAGTAAGCAATGGTAGCAGCAAGAAGCAAGCTGGTTCAACTGGATGTTGTGATATTATATACTGTCATGATACTGTCTTTCGTATATCAATATTCATCCAGGGAGCTTATGAACATGCTCTACTCTACAACTCCCCTCAGAAATAATGAACTTAAATGCTGTTTTAAATAATGATTCACAAGATGTTTCTGTCTTTCATAATGTTTGCCTTTAAAAGAATTTTATATCTTAAATTATGCTTTTAAAGGACCTGGGTATATCAGAACACATTAAAGTACAAATCTGGAGTTTGGTGCACTGCCCTGTAGATAATGCAGCATTGTTAGTGAGCATCAGCTCGGCCTCAATGATGCTTAAAACAGTGTGTCTCATGAATTGAGGATGTCTTGGTACTAAGCTACATGAGAATTATTTAAATTTCTTTTCAAATCCCACTTTTAAGATGTATTTGCATAGCAGGTTAGTATTATTATCAAACATATACGGGAAATCATTCAAAGTTTCATTCAAGTAAGTTTCCTTATCATTCAAGTTTCAATCATTCAAGTAAGTTTCTTTACTTAGCTCTAAAGCTGTATGTTTTACACTTGCAGTCTGCTAAGAAGCAGGGTATAACTTAAAAATTTCAATCCCAACTAAGTATAGCTTTTCTTGTTTTGCTCTCACTTGCAGAACCAAGATGGATCTTGTATCCAATCCATCAGCCTTATTCTTAAGCAGGACCCCAAGAGGCAAGTGACTCTGACTCATTCAGGAGATGTTTTGATCTATGACCAGTACAAAATTAACCTGCCTTATGCAGATGGTAAGGAATGAAGCATATAACTTTTATCAAACACTAGAGCAATATTTTAATGACATTTGTGCATGTTGTGGTACTGTCAATATTGCCAATATACTGAAGTTAAAAGGCATGTTTTAGTATCAATATTGTTAATTTCTTATGAAATTCTTCACAAATTGACTTTTGATGTACTTTTTACACTAATGGTAGGTGTTGTACAGTAGCTGCATTGGGCTAGTTGTCTCTTATGTTAAGACTGTGTTTATTTTAACAAGTCCAAATGCCATCCCTCCCATTTGCAAGGCTTGTTAGCTCTTGCCTGAGGGGACATTCCTTCCTCTGATTCTTGAACTGAATTACATCTTTTCCCATTTTTGTAAGCAACTCACATAAATGTAAGCAGAAGAAACCCTATTGCCCCTTAGAGATGAGCTACAGATTTTCAGACAAAAAAATTATTTTGTTTCTTTTTGCTTTGAGTTTTTAAATCTCACTGTCCTGAAGGTGTCTGGCATCCTGCATAGGAATATGTGATTGAGAGATTTAATGTTATCTTTAATGAGAGTTTTGTATGCAGATCACTAGTACATTTGATATCTGCAAGGCCTTGGCTCTTTTGGAAATTTCACAAAAAAGGCTTTAACATAGGAAGCATGTTCCTGGTTTTAGGTTTATTTTGTCTACACAAAATGGTCTGCAATGTTTACATGTTTAAATTCATCTTGCTTAGTTTACATTTATGAATGTTTCAATGAACTCTGAATGCATTTTTAAAAAGTGTGGCGACACAAGTTTCCTGTTTTCTTCTTAAAGTTTGAATCAGTATAACCTTTCATGAGAAATCAATGTTTAGAGGAAAATAGGGCCTTAATAGGAAAAAAATTGAACCTACATAAAAATGATGTAAACAAAACCCAGTGAAATGACAAGAAGCAAAATGTAAATTTCAAACAGGTTTCCTTTGCCTTTCAACAATCTCTATTTTTACTCACCAGAGTTATTTGAAATACGGAAACTCTCCTCTGTATTTCTGCAAGTAAAGACACAGATTGGATTACAGATCCTCTACGACAGAGAAGGACTGAGGCTTTACCTGCAAGTGGATGAACAGTGGAAGGACGACACTGTGGGCCTTTGTGGAACCTTCAATGGAAACACAGAGGATGATTTTTTGTATGCAGAGCTGCAAGATTTCTATCTACCAGTACATGAATATCTGTAGTTAGAGTGCTAGATCAAGTGTGTACTGAAGCTGAAAGGACAGATACCAAGAATAATTTATTTTGAAATTTTTCATTAGTGAGATAGATAGTATGGTTTAGTTTGCTAACAGAAAATCTATAGCTTCAGCTACAGGATATCAAGCCAGACTTTGCTCAAAGTACTTTAATATAAAAGTCTGGTGAAATATACATGATGCACAGGGCTATTTTACCAGAAAAATGTTGTCCAAAATATGGAGTGGCCTATATAAGGAACTTTCTGCCTCTCTGCAAAACTCTATCTCTTTCCAGCTCCTATTTTCTCCTGTGAGTCCTAATCTGCTGTCTCTGACAGAGCCTCCATTGTTCAGTGCCTGCAGACCAGCAACAGGAACTGGCTGCTGCCTGAGCTTCCCTTCCTTGTGATGCAGTGAGGGGTGGTCAGAGCTGCTCAATCACTATACTCAAAACTGCTGTTTGCCCAGTTTCTTTGCAACATATTTCTCACACATACTAAAGAACAAATTGGCTTCCAGTGGATTAGAGTAGCCTAATGTAGCTGGGAGAACATGAATTTAGAACATGACAGGATATTTCTTTTACCATGTTAAAAAAAGAAACAGTAGAAGAACTTTATTCTCTCAAAAGAGTTGGAATTTTTCTAACTCAAAAGTAATTGAAAAATGGAAAAGCTTTCCATTATAGTTCCTGTTTAAAAAGACATACACACAAATATACCAGTGGAATTTTGAACAATTTCTATTTTACAGATTAAAAAGTATTATCAGACTCTTATTTATAATGAGGCTATGAATTATATAGACAGGAGCTCAGTGAAGAGAGATTATTTATGTAAATAAAGCTGCTTAAAATATTTCTGTTTTACAAGTAGTTCTGTAGTGCATTTTTGATGACAGTCCTTGGATTCCTCTCACGCAAAAGAGAAGCTGAACAGCTGGTATTCATGAAAAAAGCCCTTAAACCTGGGGACTTATGAGTTGTGCTGAGACATGACACAGAGTATGGTGTACAAGTATCTTAATATGTACGCAAACAACCTGATCCACAGCAGATTTGGGAGACTTGCCATAGGCAGTGGGATCTTTTGCAACACCTTCACTCCCAGCTACTTCACCAGTGACAATACTCCTGATGCAATCTTTTTCCCCAAGTGTAACACCCCATATTTAAATTCATGGTTTTGATCATTCTGTCTGTACAATTTTATGTGCCTTGGTTATTTTGATCAAAGTCTTTGTCATTCAGCTTCTGTTACCTGGGCCTCATGGGTACCTGTTCAATTGCTTTTGCAGTTATATTTCTGGTTAAGTTATATTTCTGGTTTCAGTTATAAATCTGCTTGGATTTATTTTCTTTTCTCCTCTCTTTCCTGCAAGGAATAAAGAGCCTGGGAAGTCAGCAACAAACAGGAAAGTATAGGTAGAGGAGAGATTAAAAATGAATTGGATGTCACTATAAGGAACCAAAAGTACAAATAAGGGAGTTCAAACTATCAGAACAGTGATGCTCCCCTCCTCTCTTATAAAAAGGGAATTTGGTTGATTTTGATCTTTTCATCCTTAAGAAGTCTCTTGAGGACATCTCTTCTGTTTCTGGGCCTGTACCTGGAAAGAAAAAGGAGTCCTGAAACTTATGATGACAGTTTTATGGGAGAGTGCATGAGAATATGGAATAGTGAAAGAGGAGCTTAATCAGAGGGTGTAAGAACTGAGACCATTCTGCAAATTCACTATGCCTCTTCTGACTGACTTTTGTTTTGTAAAAGATCTCCAGTTGGAGTAACAGAAAGCACTCCAGAGCTGTTTGGAAATGCATGGAAAACTTCATCGGCGTGCATTCTTGTGCATGATAGTTCACAGGTGGATCCGTGTGATGTTCATCTGCAGGCAGGTGGGCAGTGAAGGCCAATTCCTACTGACAAATGCATTTCTACTTAGTACATCTGTGCCCATTTTCCTAGTTGGATCAGGTACAGCAATAACCAGTCCTACCCATTACAGAAATTAGTAGCTAGGGGTAGCATAGATGCAGCTGAGTTCAATCCCCTAAGAAATCACATTGTGTGTTGTTTGAGGATTTTGTAATACTTGCAGAGACACTTGAAATACATAATTTTTATTTCTGGTTTGCAGTTGCACTGTGCTAAGTTAGACACGCATTAAAGTTGGGTAGTATGTCTTGTATTGGTAATGCTGCTAGTCAAGATGGAGACTCAAAACTATTGCAGTATTCATTTTTGAGAATACTGAAAAAACTAAATACTTGATTTAGTTGTCTGCTGTAGAAGAAAATGAGTGGAAAAAAGATGTTTATACTCTGCCAGCCTATAGATTTAGCTGAAAAGGTCCAGTTGGGGTAATATGCAAGTGGCTGATAGCGTGAGGACCACAGATGGTCACTAAGTCATCCTTTAATAATGATGAACTTTGTAGATCATCAGTTATATCCCTTTTCACAGTTCCTACCATTTCTTGTATTGAATACTACACACTTGTAAAGACATTGAGGTAAAATATTAAGGTTTTGCCTGTAATTTCAGTGGTGGTAGGGAATTGTCTCCTGCTACAGCATCATCTGTCTTTTGAGTATTTACAAAATGTGCAGTACTGAAAAGCTGCATTCTTGGTAACAGATTTGGACATCAATGTTAGTCCTTCTGTATGGCTGTATAGTTATTGAAGATAAAAATATTTATGTGGCAATAGTATATAACCATGATGGGTTACATTGTATAGAAGACAGTTTTTGTTCCAAGTCTTTTTAAACTCCCTCACTGAAACAGTTTTTAATCTGTTATTTGTGTAGCCTCTTATGCAGCGGAAGCTTGTAGCATCCTTACGAAAGATCTTTTTGCTCCATGCTACCCCTATTTGAGTCCTGTTCCCTATTTTGAGCAGTGCAGAAGAGACACTTGCAAATGTGGACAGACTTGTTTTTGCTCTGCTCTGGCCCATTACGCTCATCATTGCCGAAGGTTTGGAGTTGTAATAGATTTCAGAGGAGCTGTCTCAGATTGTGGTGAGTTTTCTTTCACTTCCAGTCTTAAATAATTACTGACTGAGGACTTTAGAATGATAGTCAGAAAATAAAATTAAATTAATGTAATCTTCTAATGAAAAGAGGATTAATTCTAGCATGATCTTTTGTGTGCAGGACAAGGATCTTTTTTGTCAAGGCATTTTGTCAAGAATTAGTACAGGGTTCTTGTAGAATTCTTCCTTTATAGTTTGCCTTGTTTAGTTTTTTGACTTACGAAACATTGCAAAGTATTTTTTTAAGTAGTTGAAGGGTTTCAAACGTATACAAAACTAAAAATATCTCTCTCCCTCTTATATGGCATTGCATATCTCATTACCATGTGGATATTATTCATGAACTGCATAAATACATTTCTTTTCCTCATAGATGCTAGGTTTATCTAATTCTTTAAATGAATGAGATGAAGAATTATGGTGATGCATTTAGGAGTTCTAGTTGGATTGCTGTCAACTTCTGCTGTTTGACAATCTCAGCTTATTCTGTTATTGTCAGTGACATTTCAATACACAAAGTGCTGAAGCAAGTGTTGAGAATTGGTATTGTTGATATTTAGTTTAAAATGAAGAGATGAATATAGATAGTGTACAGATAGCCAAAGGTGATATCTGTTACCTTCTCTATAAAGCCTCACAACTAGTGGGATAATATTATTAAATTCTTTAGTTTATATTAACTTTATGTGATGCAAAAGATATTGATAGGACATGTAGTGACCTCCCATACATTTTTAAAAAGTATAGAATTAGAAACCATATAGAACAACCTGAAACTGACACCCCTGTTTCAGTAGGTTTGGCTCTAATAACAAGTCTGAAAATCTTTTCTAAAGAACATTCAGGAACTTAACATCTAGCAGTTGTCATCACATCATGTAATTACCCATGTTGTAATGCATGATAAAGAGAATTTTTAGAAAGTTGGTCCAGTTTAAGCATTTCAAGCTGGAGCGTATGTATGTATGTATATCTGACAAGACTGGCTTGCTTGCATTCATTGTGGAATGAATGGCTGGGTCCACTTATGATTGAATGAGTTATTCAAGCCATTTGATTTTATTTTACTTTTCTGGAAGCAAATATAGTTTTCTTACAGTATATGTAAAGAGTTATGCTTGAAGCACTTAAAATATGTGAATCTGTTAGTATTTCAAGAGCTTCAGACTTTTTTTTAGTAGAGCTTTATAGGAGACAGTTATATATATATATATCTAAGAAAACTTAAGATGGTATTGTGCAACATCTGCAAAGTATACACATTTTATTTAATGCTTTTAATGTTTTCTTTAAGATGCTGTGCATTTCCGAAAGCCCATGCACAAAAGCAAAATATTTTCAGAGTTAGAGGCAAAAGGGTTTCAGCTGTTTGGTTTCCGCAGCATAAATCTGGATTAACTGCACAGACTCCTTACACTTGTTATTACTGTGGATTTACATCTGTGTAGTTTACACAGCATAGTGCCAAGATAGCAATTTTAGTGGAATTTAATGTGATTGGGAATGAAAGAATGGAGATGTTTATCAGAAAACTGTTGGGAGGTACTTGAGTCTCTTGCACCGTAATTTGAGAGTTTTCTTACGTTTGGACAGCTCTTTCATGTGAAGACACAAAGGAGTACAGTACTTGTGTATCTACCTGTGGCAGAACCTGCCAAGCACTGTCTGTGCCAGAGACATGCAGCAGTGATTGTGTTGAAGGCTGTGCTTGTCCCTCTGGAATGTATTTGGATACCAAGACTGAACGATGTGTGCAGAGGTGGGTAAAGTTGCAGTTCTGATATTCACGCTCACTGCTTCAGACCACCACATTTGCAAGTCAGAGTGGAAAGCTAACAAACATGTACCGTTGCAGATGTAAACTTGACAGGGTCTTAGAGTTATACTGAACTGATGTCTGTGTTGATTAAAAATAGCTTTTCTCTAACGTGGACACTCCAACATCTGATGTCATCAGTGCTAGTTGTTACGTTCTGTCTGGTTTTTGGCATATAAAAGATACAAAACAGAAGCTTCCACTTTCCTACTGATTTGATTTGAAATGTGCTTGAGTTATATGGCAGTACTGAGATCAATTTCTTGTATTAAAAACAAAACAACCAACAACAAAACCACTGGCTAACCAAAAAAACCTCAATGAAACCAACAAAGCAACCAATTGAAATTTGAACAGCAATTAAGTCAGTGGGAATTTTATTTTCTTTGTTCAGTTTGGGTTAATCAGTTACATGCTTTTTCTCTACTCCAGAAATGAATGCCCATGTTATTTTCAAGGAGTTGACTATCCCCCTGGAGAAAATGTCATGACATCTTTAGGCAAATGGTAAGATAAAAAACTGTGTTTTCACATACCTAAATTGTATCACTTTTTAAAGAGTTCTATCAAAACATTCTGGCTAGCTTGTTGCTTTTTCTTTTTGTTGTTTTAATTATTTTTTAATGAAACATACAGAACAAACCTGCATCAGTTTTCTACATGTTTGACAATGACCCTTTAGAGCGTAGGCTTTTCAGGCTGCTGTGCTTTGTAATGCAATATATTGAAGTGCAAAATGGAAAGAAAAGCCACAATAATTTCTTATATCCATACTAATGTGGAGAGCTCCAGAAAAGCTCAGACATTTCCTGACTGTCCATAGATCCTCACTGCTATTCTCCTTCCCTTTACCAGATTCTAAATCCATTTATGAAGAATTATTAAGAATCTGTCTTCCACTAGTATAGAATCATTATAAAAGAGCAATATGGCTTTTATTAACTAAGAAACAACACAAAAAGCTGTCAGCTGCAGCCAGTGGTAAATAAGCATCTGTGTTACTGTTCCTTACATTTGGCATTTGTTCTTGTCCTCTTGCTCTTCCATTTGCATCATCACAGTCATGACTTTAAAGAAGAAAGCTTCTTAAACAACACTGACTGCTGCCAGATGCATCGTTTTCAACACTTATTTCTGTCTGGAGAAGGTTAAATAATGGGGACAACAAGTTCTGTAAATAACAAGCTTTCAGAAGTAATATTTGAGCTCTCACTGCCTCTATTAGTTGTTACAGCACTTAATTAAAAGTAAAGCAGACAAAACCATGTCTGTGACAAATCAGTGTAGTACTTTAGGTTGTTGTAAAAGCCAAATTAGAGATCGGTGTTGTCAGACACTTATTGCAAGGGAGGCACTAAGCACACACAAACTCATTCTCATTCTTGTCAGCAGTCCATACATAGTGATTATTGTAAATTGATATCTTACTGATCAATTTGGCTTATTTTTTTCACCTTAAGGCAGATTCCCTGGAGAGTGCCAGGCAGTCCATTCTTCATATAGGGCTGTGCAAAGGCTGGGTGTACTTTTGCCTGTCCTCCCAGGGTATTTTTGTTTCCAGACCATGTGCCAAATAGCACTGGCAGTCAAGGGAAAGGGCTTCTCCTGGTAAATCTTTAATCCTTCTCCTCAAAGGTCTAGTTGAGCTAATTTTGCTGACCACAGTGATGGATATATGGCTGAATGCTGCTCATGTGATCATCCACAAATGTAGTTTTTTACAAATTACTGTAGACAAAAATCCTCTTTCTGTTGATTTCAGTGGAGTTGTTTGGGATCTTGCAGCTTATGTTTGTTATTAAAAATAAAATCTGCTGGTTTATAACTACTAGAACTTTAGATAGAATTAGAGGTCTGTGACTCCCATTTAGTCATGATTTTTACTTGAGTTGTTTTAATAAGGCTGTATACAGATCTGTTGGGAGGAAAGGCTTCCAAATGTAGAGGTACAGACTGTCAACTCCTCTGAATTGCCTTGTGCTAAGTAATACATTAGGAATCATGTAGGAATACATGTGTGGATGAACTGGAAAAAATATTATGTGTTGAAGTTTTTTTTATCTGTCACTTTGTTTTTATTAGAAACAATTATGATCTTAATTATATTCTCCCCATCCTTTTTCCTCTCAATTTCTGCTTCTTTGGAACTTCCACTTTCAAACTGAAATTTCTTCTCATGTTTGTCTGTGGAATAGCTTTTCTGCTCTGTTGCTTTCAACCAGTTCTTTAAAATATTTTCATTGATGCTATGTCAGCATTAGAGTTGCCTCCCTCTCAGTTCCCTCTGGTACTGCTTTTCTTGTTAGCTGAGGGATACCGTGGAGTCCTTGAGCACTTTTCTTGCAGGGCTTTGGGGCCCAATGTGCTCACAGAGAGGATGTAGCACATACAGAATTTGATTCTGAATCTACTGACTAGCCATAACAGTCCTGGGAATGCCTTAGATGTTGCAAAAGAATGGGAAAATAGGGCTGGATTTCATGGACTCAGGTTCTCTAGTGAAGACCAGGAGCTGAAACTAAGCCAGCTCTGCTACAGTTTTCCCTGACAATGAGTTGCAACAGGAGCTGCTACCATTTTAGAAAAGTACTGGACTATTTTGGCTCAAATTAGAAAGGCGCAGACAGTGTCAGGTTTCTCAGTGCTTCCCTGCATATAGAATCTTGTTAGGTTGAGTTTTATGCAGTTTTGAACAGATTCTTGTAGGGGAAACACGTTTTTGGAAGCAGTATAGGGGTATATTCCTGTACGTATTTTTTTGTCAGCCCATGCATTTTAACTCATGATAACATTATGCATTAAACAAAAGTTTGAAGTTTAACTGATGTTCTTCATGTGTTAAGGTAATGCACACTTTATCCACAGTTATAGTGTTCAGTGCAAACATTTGCAAAATTATTTTGTATTGACTTATACTGCATTACTAAATAGAATATGTTAGTATTTTAGATCTTCCTGGCTCTGACTACATCTTTGTGTATTTCTTTTGCAGCCATTGCAGGGATGGAGTAATGAACTGTGATAACAACATAATAGGTGAGTGGAAAGAGAGGGAAAAGATAATTCAGGTTCGGTGAATACATTTCCTCCAATCTCCTTGTCTGAACTAGAAGATAGTGCAACGTGTACAAATGAATAATTTCCAGGAGAGGATCCATAATTATATATTTGTGTGATTGGAAGTAATGCTCCTGCTTTGTACCAGCCTAGCTGCTCAAAATACTGTTAAATACGAGAAATACGAGCAACTTTTTTCCCCGCAGTACTTTAAATTTCTTTTTTTGTAGATTGCTAATGTAGATAAGCTTAGCTGCAGGATAAACAGCAGCCCTTCAGTAGGGCAAACAAGCTTAGCTTTGTCCCAAATAACATGAATGTAGGATTTGAACACTGGCAGTAATTTTTCACAGATATGTATTCTTTCCCTCCAGAAACCCCAAGAAACAGAAATATGAAAAAAACCCACCTTATTTTGACATACTTTGCAAGGAATGTAACAAGGGCTTTGTCTATGACAGTAGATTTTGTATGTCATGAAGTATTACAGTCCATGCTTGTGTTATGATTCTCATTTCATTTCAGTAAGAAAGACATTTATTTGAGGCTTTCATTCTGCAGTTGCCAACTCCTTGGCTAGAAATCTGTTCCCCATGCACTCGAAGGTGATGGTTTTATTAATTTTTACAATTTTTCCAGAACCTCTCTCCTTAACAAATAATTGAGTAAGCAAAACCCCAGGAACTGACCAAAACCAGTTCAAAACACTGACACTACTTTTTGTGTACGCAATGTACTCAGTGCAGCCCAAAGCAACAGTGCACTTGACTTGCTTTGTTCATAGTCAGTGGCTCCAGCATGACAAGTCACGTGTAGTTCTCAGACATTTTCTTGAAGTTTTTTTGCTTTCTCTTGATTTTTTGTTTCTCTGTTGGAAGTACTTTGCATTTCTGTTTTGGAGGTCCAATTCCTGACTAACAGTTTTGAAAGTCATGTCCCTTACTAAAGGAGTGTATCCTTTTCAGTATTTCGTATGAGAAATATAGGTGTTCTAAGGAGTTAACTATTTACAGGAGAGGCAAGTGAATGTTAGTAGTATTGCTGGATGTTATATTTCTGTGTTACAAATCCTTATTGCACACGTTTACAGAATATAAAATTTCAGGTATGAAGACTCAAGTGTTTGTTAATTTTTTTCCCCAGCTCACAGCTGCCCACTTGGACAGATGTATATTAACTGCAGTAATCCACAAGTGGATCCTGAGCTCAGCAGAGAGAGAACTTGTGAGAATCAGCTGCTAAACCTCACCTTCTCAGCACACCTTCCTTGTGTGTCAGGTTGTGTCTGCCCACCAGGGTGAGTACGGACAGATTCGCATCTTTTGTCTCACAAACATGATTGAGTAATTAATTCTGCTGAGGATTTCTACTCAGTAGAATTCTATTTGGACAATTTGAGATACCAAAGCATCAAACTTGTGAGGGCTTACACCATGACACTGGCTGTTAAAGTCATAATAAATGCTAAACCAAGAGGCAAGTGGAGTTACATACTCCATAATAATATGATCAAAATAACAAGAATATAGAAATGGCATTGAAGTAATTTTATTCAAACTGTGTGCTACAGCAGAATTGTGTTTATCTAGTCTTTTTTGAGATATTTAACTTCTTATTTCAGCATTTGGCTGAGGAAGGCAAGTTTATTTATTCATAGGTGTAATTTTCAGTATTCTTTCCCTCAAAAGGATCTCTTGAGTCTTAGGGATTTATGCTGATAATGTACAGATGAGCTGTTTTGCAATCAAGCACTGTATTGTTGAGAGAATTTTGAATATAACAATAACAATAATGTGTTTAAGTGATGCTAGTCTTGATGGGGTTAGTTTCTTAAGCACATAGCCTGAAGCTTTTTAGTGTTATAACTCTGAAATTATTGTTTATACCTTGAGATTCTTCTCAAACAAAAAGCCAGAGCCTCATTTGAAGTGTGTTGAAATATCTCAGTTGCAGTCTGTGGACTCATACTGAGTGATGAGCAGATATTTCTATCTCATGATAAAATACTGCTACTCAGGATTTGGGGGTTTTACCTTAGTACTCAGAAACATGAAATGTCAAATGGTTCACATGAAATGGAACCTGTAATTAATTAAACTCACAGTATGTTACCATTGTGAAAAAGTGATGTGCTAAGGCAGATTTTGAAATTAACTGGAGGCAGATATTTTCAGAATTGCAAAAATTCACCCTCTTGGACCTGACTGACATACTTCAAAGCTGCCTTCAGCAGCATTATATGACTGGCAACTCAGATCATATAAACTTTTTTATTCTCTGCTACTTTGCTGTGCATAACCTCCGAGCTTATGATCTCTACTGCTTCCTGGTGAAATTTAGGTCTGGAATGTAAGCAATTACATTTTATTTTTAGCATTGGAAGGCTCAGTGCCAAGTGTTGGTGATCCCGAAGCTCTGATAATATGGTTTTATGGTTGTTAGAGGCAAAGTGTTATGATTTCCTAGGGACAAAAATACAAAAGTAAGAAGTTTTGTCTTTATTGTAACTTTGGCAAACTTAATTCTCTTCTCCTATGGCTGTACATTGCCTGTAGAGATACTAACACAAAATTATTTGATTTTATTTTGTTGGAGTTTTTCGGTTTGTTTGAGGGCTTTGTTGTTTGTTTGGGGGTTGTTTGTTTGTTTGTTTGGGGTTTTTTTGATGAGGCGTGAAGGGAAAGGCTTTTTCATGTTTCGTGATTTTACCCTCAGTGCTGCTGAAGGCAGAATTAAAAAATTGTTACAAGCCTAGGGTTTGAACTAGGAATATCAGTCTCTACTGATGAAGTAGAAATTAAAGTCATTTGCTAACTTGTCAACACCGATATCTCTTAAATATTCAGCTCTTGTGGTCCTATATTGCTTATATATTTATGTTTTTATTTGGAAATTCAGGAAAAATTAAGATGCTCGTGAAGGTGTGTGGTTTTTCAGTGTGCTTTTGGAAAAGTGAGAGACTTATGCTATGCATTAACTATGCAGGTTTCTTATTTAGGTAATTAATTTTAATGGTTTAGGAAGTTTAATAAGAGTTGCTTTTGGACAGAAGCTGGATCTGAAAAGCCCTAATGGTTTCAGTCAGTCATTGAATTCATGCTGCAGATTGAACACAGTAGAGTCAGTCAGTACAGTAATGAAAAATTTTTAATTAAATTTTTGGAAGAGAACAATGGGTGAAATACCACTACCTTTACACAGTACCTCATCCTGTGTTCATGACAGTTCAACCAGTGCAGGATTCAAATGTACTGTGCATTTATGCAACTTTGAAATCCCCTTTCTAGGCTATCAGTTCTTACTGGTGAAATAGAAAACTGAGGTGACATTGTCCACTTTAAAAAAGTAAAACAGCCATGGAATTTCTTTGATCTTAACGTTAGTCCTTTACCTGAAATAATGAGTTTCACTCCTTTATTCATGCTTTTGTTCCTCTTTGAGATCTTTCATCGTTTTATCTTGATTCATTACATGTAAGCTAAGCTGATTTAAGTAGCAATGAAATCAGTTTAATGTGTTTGATTAATTGATTTAGGTAAACTAATTTAAAAAGTGAGTGAAGTTAAGTGAATGTCACAATTGAGAAATCTGTATAGGAAGCTATGTTTTTCCAGGAGGAAGAACGTTTCTGATCTGTTTAGTGGGGTGATTATTCCTCAGTGATACCCTGAAAGGTACTTAAAAAAAAGAGAAGGAAAGAACTTGTTTTCACAGAAGGGCTGTTAAGATTTCAAGAGGGCAATATTTTTATTTTGCGATCTATTTTTCTTGTATCTGGAGTCTGAAATATTCTTTCAAATGCTTCACTATTTCTAGCAGTCATTCTTTTTTTTTGGTGCTGATTGTACGACTGTGCTTCTTCCTCTGTGAGTAAATCAGATGCAAGTTACCATGCTTAAGTAAATATCTAAATTTACAGGAGATCATTCTATGGGTTACAGTTCTTAAGGTACAAAAATTGATGACCTACTTTCCATCTATTTTAGAAGCTGTTGAAGTCAAATATTAATTCTCCTGGAACTCACTTTCTCATATTGGTTCACCCTACTTTGCCTGACATATTAAGTAATTTTTAAGACTTTATTTATATTTTTTCTTACTGGTTTTCATCTGTCACCGTTTAAATGGAAATGTTCTATATTTCTAGGTTGCATTTAAAAAAAATAAGTAATGTTCTCTCAGTGCATAATTTTTCAAGTACAATATTTGAATTACATTTTCTGCTTCTGGGTTTCTATGAATCAAAGGATTTTTCCCTCCTTAACTATACCAAATGTGCATGATTTGACATGAAGACAGACTCTTTGATCAGACTGCAGAAGAAACAAGGAGAAAAGACAGAGTAAAAGAAAAGGAGGGGGAAAACCAGTAGTATCTTCCTACATTTCTGCGTGCTACATTTCTTCATGCTATGTTTGCTACAAATGAACATATCCTGATTTGTGCCTGTCCTCTTCCATTGGTTTTCCATGGTCTCCAATCAGACCAGTAATGATTTCCAAAACAGCTTCTGTTCCTTGTTGCTTACAGCCTGCTCTTAGTGTTGCTGTCAAGAAGAGCAGTCACTTTCCTGAAGGAATTACTTGTGTTTCCTCACTTACCCCATTGACAGGATTTTACACTTTGACTGCAGCATGAGTTGGATTTTACTGATCTATAATTTGTAGAGAGTACAGTATAAAATCTGTAATGTAGCATATACACAGTTTTGTGGTAGTATTATAATGGTTGGAACCTAAAAGGTTCTATCATTCTCAGTAAAGCCCTGTCAGGTTTTGGAAGATGCTTTTATTTGGTCTGAGCCAGTCAAATTATTTTTTAATGCACATTAGTATTTATTCTAGATCATGTTATCCATCCATATTTCCATTAACTGAAATATTTAGCAATTTCCATGTCTATTTTATACTAATGCAATCTTGCTGGAAAAACCAAGGCCTTTCAGCCCCTAAATATGAATAATAAATACAAATTCTGAGAGTTATGTCAATAACTTGAAAGATATATATTGTCCCAAATGCAAGTAGTAATGTTTTCGACTGCTTCTGTTACATCTACCTATTAGATCTTCACCATTTTTTCCCTTTTATGGTTTTGTTCCCTCCATAAGCTATGTTAATTCAACCAACCACTATACAATTAACCTAAATCAAGGTGTCTCTGCTAACTTTGTAGTATTTTTAAACTTTAGTAAATTGTTGTCACGATTAACTTTTTTTGAACCTCAAAACATAAGCAAACTTCTCTTCCTACTCATGCTTATAAAACTGCAATTTTCTCCTTGTTTCAGTGACTTTTTTTAATTTCCCCCTCAATGTTAGTACTGCAAGGGAATAAAAAGTTAATTCTCAGCTGGCTGCTAGTAGTGGTTATCAGTACATCCAGGCCACTTAATTTCTCACAGCTCAGCAACATCCAATACCCAACTCGATATTTTATTGAGTGTCGACAGACTGACCTTAGAAAGAAAGCAACACCATCCTAGAATAACTAAGAACTTAGTGTGCTCCATTTTTCCAAATACGTGTATTTGTTGTTATGGCCTATGATTCTGTTTGAATCTCAAGAACACAAGGCAACTGTATCAAAATTTTCTCTTTTTCCTTCCACTATATGTTGAATATGTTAACTATGTGAGGCACCTTCTTAAGCAAAATGTCTGACAAATTTTTTCTTATATACATTTAGGAAAATAAAGCAAAAAAAACCCCAAAATCAGTCCTTATTTCACCCACTCTCACCCCCTGGAGAAAAGAGTTATTATTTACAACAGAGAAGAATATATTTTGTGCTGAAACTGGACTCCAGTAAATTTGAGACAATTTAACATAATAAGAATTTTTGTCTCTTCCTTTTTATCATCACTTATTGCTCTGATAAAATAGAGCTATGGAAAGATACTGCAACTTTGAATATACTATCCTGTAATTGTAATGAAGTTTTATGACTAAGGAATATCATGCCAGATTTTCCTTCCAAAAATTTCTAAATTATCTTTGTATTTCTGTGGTGTGGATCAAATGACACATAAGGAGCTTAAACACATTCTTGGAAGGCTTTATTAAAAAAAAAGAAAACTCATCACTTTCTAATTTTCACAAAGAAAACAATGAATATTATCATCTTATAAATGTACCTATGGACAAACAAACCTATTAATGGGGGAAGAATACAGATGAGTTTCAAATATTTTTAGAAAACTAATCTTTATTAATGTAATTACATTGACCATATTATGTCTTAGAATAAGTCTCCTTAGATTAAATCCAAGTCTTGTGCTTTTGGTGTGTGTTTAGTATAATTTTTCAGAAGACCTACTGCTCCTCGGTTTAAACTCAGAATTTACTATTATTATTAGCATGAAAATAAAAACTGTGTTCTGTTCAAGCCTCTCTCTTCTGGATGGCCCTGCTGCTGCTTTCAGGCTAAGTATTTATAATCTTTTGCTTCTTCTGGCTTAGGCACAGTTTGGGAGAGGTCTGGCAAGAAGATTTAAAGTTGTCCAGAAAAATAAGGATTAACCCCCATGGGGATACATGCCATCATGGCGATGCACTTGACTATTTTGTCAGGACAATACAATCCTCTTACAAAGACTGCATCAACACTCCTCTATTTGGGTGTTTCAGGAACTAATATTTGTGCACACCAGATTTTATGCTGATTTCTATTTCTGGTGGCTATAGACACAGCATGCAAAAGGTGCAGGAGCTCATTTCCGAAGAAAACATCTGTTACAGTGCCATTACAAGACCATCCAGTTCTTTTCCATCCTCTTCGGTTTTGCAGAATTGCAACTTTGCTTGATATATTTTCATGTTTCTTATTTCCTCTTGCAATACTTAGAAACCCCTCTTGGTCACCTACTTTCTAGTTTACACCAGCTGCAAAACAATCACTTATTATTTTTCCTGTACTTGTATTCAATAGACAGTAAAATTTCACCAGTATCATTCAGATTCTTGAGCACCTTTTCATAAGACCTTCTGCCTTCTGACATGTTTTTAAGAATAGAAACATTAAACTCTGTCACTTAGTTCAAAAGGAAGATTTCCATTATGTTTGTAGTTACTTTCTGAAATTCTAGTGCTGGTGATTGCAGGGGGGGTTTCCAATCCAGGGTGAAGCTGCAAAGGAAACTGACTATCTCAGTTAAAGCATCAAAATAATTTCTTAATACAGAAGGATAGGAGGGTATAGTGAGGATAATGAAAACCTTCCAAGCATTCTGCAAAATTACTTAATATTTTGGTATAATAAACCAGGGGAAAAAGGAAGAACAGGTTGCCAGGAGCTCTCCCAACATGAAAGAAAACAGCAGGAATATATTAACTTTCCCTGTCTAGACAGTGAGTGAACTCTAATGAAGGCATTAGGTGCTACAATAATGTTACCAACATCAGATTTTCTCTCAAAATTTATCTTGCTTTCTGGTTAGACAAGTCATGGGTTGCAGTAGAATTCTGGGATTAGAAATGCTCCCTGCTGCTTATTTTGTTCTTTTTTTTTTTACTTCCCTTACACTCTGTTACAGACTTCTGTAGGACCATCTGTGAAACCCTCAGAGAGGACATTTGTTGTTGTGGCAAAAGCAGTTGTGTCTGTATACATCAGTTGATGGTAGGCTTTTCAAGGACAGAGGGGAAGGAGCTTGTGCAATACACAACCTGTTGAAAACTGCTCTGCTGGAAGATGTGAGAGATTTCTTTTTTAGTGTTTTGGTCCAGATTTGTGAGCTTTGCAGAAGTAAATAAATGATTTGGTGATTCACAGGGAACACGTTACTTCTAATGGTGCCTTTACCAAGACTATTTACATATTTCTGTGTGTGTGAATGCAGAAAGTTATAGATAATAATGAGATAATAATAGAAGTGAATGTTCAGTGGGGTGAAGTGTGATAGTTGTCCTTGTGTCTTTGCAGTTCATTATAGGCTGGACAGTAAGTATAGGCATCAAGAAAAATGTCTGATACTTCAAAGAGGAGCTGTGCAAGACCTCTCTGTAGGGTATTTGTGGTGAATTCTTAGATCGTTGAAATCTATCCATTTGCTTGGCTTTACATGAGAGAAAGCTGTTATCACTTTTTTTTTAAATCCAGTGTAATAACGTGAGGAAAAAACTGCATTTAGTGTTACCTTGTCAGTGTGATCTCTTTGTGTCTGAATGTGCCCTCTTCAGTTCTGAGCAGCTTTAAACCAGTGGGAATTTCAGTCTCACAGCTGATTGTCTCCAAGTGACCCAATGCTTGAAATAAGTACAGATTACAAAGAACACTTCACCTACCCTGGAAGAAAATTGCAGTTTTTCAGATTAATGGGGGAGGAGGGTTTATGATGTTCTGCATGTTCCCACTCATAAGACTCACAGAGCTGTACATTTCTGTCTGATAAATGAAACACACTGAAGAAGAGTCTAAGTCAAATACAGATTACAAATTTGTACAATATAATTTGTCAAATACCAATTACCAGCTCATTAACACATGCGAATAAAATGTCCCATGATAAATTCAATGATGAAATGTTTCATTCTGGATAGCAGGGAAACAGAACAGTATTGTCACGGCTGTGCCTCACACCTATCATGTCTTGCCCATGGTGCTGTATTTTGCCCAAATTACTGTGCTAAACATCAGGAACAATAAATCTGTTAGGAACACAGGAAAATCTGTATAAAATTTTATCACTACAGAGAGGGGCTGGGATTCCAAACAAATTTACTATGAAAAATTATTATCAGCCCAAGATTACCATTTTAAGAGACTGTTTATTTCTCAACACAAATGCGTTTCAAACATTAGAAACAAGGAATCCTTTGACTATGGAACTGGCACGTTAGTTGCTCTAGACTCTTACGTTGTATGGAATGGGATCCTGTATAGGATCAAAGCAACTTGGAGCTGCAGCAGTTGGAGTGAAACACACTGCTGCAGCTTGTCAAGAGTTCATGTTTCACAACTTTCATTTGAGAGATTGATTTGTCATCACAGCTGTTCTATCTGTTATTGGACCCTGAGATCTCATATAGGTATCTCTTTGCCTATCCAATTGCATTACAGTATTTGTACAAAAATGAATCAGTTTTTGAAAGAAATGCAACTTTCCTGGGCTCAGTGAAATGACAGCTTATTTAATGGAAGAACTCAATACTGCTGGTATATTTCCTGACATTTATTTGTAGAATCTGCTTGAGATCTCTCTTTATGTATCTCTCTTTATCTAATTTCAGATTTTCTGAATATTATCAAAAAGCCACAAACATTTTACTTTAAAATTAGGACTAGTTGCTCTATTTAGTCTTGCTGGGCTAGAATTTCTTTGTTCTTTCTCTATTAAAATAATACTTTTCACTTTTTTTTTAAATAGTTTTCCATTTTATCTGTTTCTCTAGGAGTTGTTAAGCACAAATTTATAGCACTGATTTTGAACTGTGAATAGCTATGCACAGGGTTAGCTGTGTTATCATGAAAATCTCCTTTGAAGACTGTGATGATACTTCTGCCAATAAAATTAAGGATATTTGTAATTGCTTGAATGAAGGTGCCTATCACACAGAAATAAATATATATTAATTAATTTAGTAATTTCATGCAACCAGGATAGCCTTTTGGTATTGGTTAAATTATTCACAGATCAAGAGGTGTAACTGTGGCATAACTGCAAAAAAGATGCAGCAAATTAAAACTCTTTAAATCAGGGAAAGAAAAGAAGAGGACAAGAAGAAATCCCCATTGAAAAATCTGTAGTTTAAATATGCCACTAATTTTGGATAGTAAAAGTACATACCACTGGAACAAAGGGCTATGATGGCTCCCACGTCTCATGGATGATCTTTTGGCTTCAGTTAAATGCAAGTTAATTGACTGTGTTACAAGAAATTTGGTGAAATTCAGGATTTATAGAAATTCTTAGTTTCCCTGAACTTAAAATTTGTATATTAATGAGTCAATCTTCAGAGGGTTAGTGATTAAATGGTTGATGCCCAAAGTGCTGGCACTTAGTAAAGACAGAATATTCAGGTACCTGTGAAAGGAAGGTACCAAATTGCTCATACACAATTATTAATAAAATTGTGCCTTTTCAGTTTCAGAAGACTTTAAATATTATTTGGATCTCAATAACAAAGATGGTAGTAACTTTAAAGTTTAATTGTATCTGGATACCAGCTATACTGCTGCTGAATGTATATTTTTTGTTCTTTTTTTGATAGCCTTGTGAAACATGGGGATATGTGCTTGGATGCAGATGAATGTCCATGCTCATGGAAAGGAAAGGAATATTTTCCAGGTGACAAAGTAATTTCTTCCTGTCATACATGGTAAGTGGAGATCTATTTAAGTGATTATTTCATTTTAGTTGTGTATTGTAGGTTGATTCTTTTCGTTCATGTGTTTTAATCATAAATTTCACTGTCAATTATGGTAAATCATCTACTTTGACTTTGTATTTACATTGTTTCAAAGAGCTATTAAAATTGGTCTAGGGTTTGTTGTTTCAAAGAGCTTTATGTAACAAAATAATAGCTGTTTGGGATCTTCTTTATTTTTAAAAATCTTGATTTAGAAAAAGAATTATTTTTTTTTTTTATTTTCAAGGTCATGGCTAGTATTCCTAAAGTACAGGTAAAATCCCTTAAATATTACACCTGAGTGATATTTTTTAAAGCTTTGTGCTTATTCATTTTCACACTTAGCATTGATCTGAGCAATCTAGAGACCAGAACATAACCCTGTGTCCATAAGCATACACGCACTATTATGTTAAATTTAGGGGAGTACTGAGCAACATAATGTACTGAGCAGAGAAACAGATAAATTGGCCGCTGTGTATGTGGATAACTGATGAATCAATCAGCTTTCAAAGGGAGAATTCCAGTAGGCAAGGGTTGATAGGATCATTTCAACACATGCAGAAACCTCCTCCTTTTACTATGCAGTGTTGTAAGTGCAGCATATACCCTGTAGCTACGTTACCCTGCCAAGTTCCCTTGAGCACTCTCTCAGTAGGATGTGTTTTACTGCCATTTCACTAAGCTTCACAGGAGTGTGAAAACATACCCCACCTACCTGATCCTGAAACAAGCTCGTTTCTTGCTGGTCCCTGCCTGTTTTCCTCTCTCACATCTGGATGTTGCAGGCTGGCACTAAACAACACTATTTGTCTCACCAGAGCCTCCGAAAAATCAGCTGTGCTGCCAAGCACCAAGATGCTGTGGCAGTGGTGTAGCCTCCAGAGCAGTTCCCTCCTTTTGTGCCCTTGGTGTGGCTTACCAGGAACGTTTAACTGGTGTCCCCTGGTGAGCTGCTGCTCCTGGCCTGCACAGCTCAGGGTAGCCTAGCCCAGGGAAGGCTCGTCCAGTCAGCACCAGGCTCTGCCTTGTCTGGATGTCGTGCCCCCCCAGCCTTGTGCTGACTGCCTTCCTCTGCCTCTCGTCAGGTCCTCAGTAGCTGCTCTAGAAGAGATTTGTAGCCCTTTGGTCGACTGGTGAAGCGACTTACAAGCCATCTCCACTGGGCAGGCAGGTAAAGCGACCCGGGTTATTCACCCCCTTGTTTCCAAAGGCCTCTCCATTTGGACCTGGTGTGGGATTGCTTGCCTCAGAGATAATTTATCCCATTTAATCTGTGTGAGACTTCACCAAAGGCAGCAGCAGTGCAGGCAGAAAGACACTGGATATTTAGCCTTCTCTCTTTTTTTTTTTTTTTTTCTGAGGCTGGACTCATTCATTCATGTACAAATCCTTAAGGTTGTCATGGCTTTTGTAGTCTTCCATGTCCAGAAGGAAAGATAGATTAAGTGATAATGACTTTTTGCCAATCAGCTGTCCCCTAATAGAGGGGAGTCTGCAACAAACTCTGCTTCATACAAAGCATATAAAATCTCTGAGTCTGCTGTGTGTGTATGCAGGGCTTTATCTGATACGTTAAGGAAAATGTGGAAAGCATGAGAGTGCTTCTGTGCAAAAAAACCCACTTAGGCTCTCACAGCAGTTGTCATATAGCAGGGTTTAGTGCACAGAACTAGTGTACGTTGATACTAAATATCACCTTACTCATATTTGATGTAGTATTAGCAACATAAATATTGATATATCTATTGAACAGTAGCATGTCAAACAAAATCATTTCTTAAGTTGGCAAAACTATCTGTGATGTGACAGGAACTTTCAACCCAAACTCTAGGGTCTGACTGACCTGTGGTTCTAGGTTTCCCAGGTTTTGTTTTCAGTGCAAGTGTCTGAAATATTTTGCATGTAGTGGCATCATTAAACACAAAATGCTCTAATGGTGAGGTTATCAGAGCAACACTTTGGTGGGGTGCTGTGCAAGGTAAGATGGGTGATGCAGGTAGATGTGCTTATCTGCTGTCATGATGAGACCACTGAGCAACTGATCACTCTCTGTGGGCTGCTGAACTGGGCCTCCTGTATTCTTTAACAAATACTTCTTTTTAAAAAGCTGTTTGAAGCTTAGAATATACTAGTAGTTCTGCTTTTCCAACCAGGGCTCTCTAGATTCTGATAACTAAATGTTAGTTCATTTAGTATGAAACAAGCCTGGTGCAGAGGACTTTGAAGATGTTTTTGTACCTCTTAATCCCTTCCTTCTGACTATAAATGTGTAAAGACTCCTGAAAAAAAGAAAAGGAGCTCCCTAGTCTTTATGTGTTAAGAAATGCTTCTGCACGAGCCCTTAAGAGATCACCATATGGAGAATGATTTGAATAGGCCAGGAGTGAAACTAAAACCTAATGTCTTGGGAGAACACGAGAAGCAGCACTTAGTCTTCTAGTCCAAACATAATTTCTTCTGTTCACCTCTCTCTCCATCAGCTTGATGAAGTTCCTTCCTTAGGTACTGCTCTGAGGTGACTGGTGCTAGCTGTGCAAGTCCTACTGCTATCTACTTGTGCTTTGATACAGCGAACACTTCTCACATGATGTATTTTTAACTTATTTTAGCCATATGCCTAGTGTATTGATACATGTAGTGATGCAAAATGCAACCAGTGCAGCAAAACAATGATGGGATAAGAGAGTCTTGGAAAAGCTGGGCAATGGCTCCATGTTGATGCAAGTTAATTGCTAAGTCAACTGGAGGAAACCTGATGTTTGTTGTAGTTGGAGCTGCCTAGATTTTCTAGATATTTGCTGCCCTTCGAAAACAGTCGTGTACTGATGCTATGATAGAAATATGAAGGAAAATTACATTGACAAAAATGTATAGTAAGAAAAAACTTCATACTGCTTCAGTATAGGACATGTCAAATGTTAGAGATTTCTCCAGTATTTCTGTAAGTCAGATTAAGACTTTAATTGTAAAATATGCAGCGTTCATTTAATGAGGAAATTAAAAATCAATTTTTTTAAAAAGTAAACTTAGGCATGTACCAAAGTTATATCACATGCTGTGTTTAGTTTAACCTACATTTATAAAGATCCCTGTACTAAAGCTATGCCAGGGCTCCAGCTTTGCCATCTTTATCAAGGGAAGTTTAAATATCTGGGTCATTTAGGAATATAAAAACAACATTTTAATGATTGTTTGTGGATACAGGAAATTAAATGGAATCCATTATTTAGAAAAATTATGTAATTTTGGAAAATGTTATTTAGATTGCAGGAGGGTGATTCAGAAAAAGGCATGATATCCAATGCTGCAAAGCCTCTTCTAAAGCAAAAGGAATTCAGCAAGGTCTGAACAGTCACTTAATAGATGTGTGGTGAAAGCCCTTTGATATTTAAGGCGGCCAGAGACAGAACTTGAACTGTTCTGGAAGCTCCTAAACTGTTAGGCTAGGGTTTGAGGGTGATGATATGTAGGAATATCCAGATGAAAGCTGGAAAAAGAGTAAGTCCAACAACATGGTTCCTTTAAGTAACTTCAGCACCAAAATAATGTTACTGAAATGTTTCCTTTGTAATTCTGTGAAATTCTCATTCAAGCAGAGAATACATGAAGACTCTGTAATAGGGCATGTTACTTGTTGATTCTAAGATTCAGCTTGTATAAAAACAAATGTTTGGTGAAAAGCTGAAAAAGAAGGCTTTGTCCTTGTGGCATGTTATTGATGTGCCACTAGAGAATAAAATGTATTATGTTGGATTGGAGTTATTTTTTTGATTGGTTTTCTTGGTTGTTTGTTTTTTTTTGTTTGGTTGGTTTTTTTTGTATTTTTTGTGACTTGTTGTGGTGTCTGTGTATTCTGGAGTCTTTACATTCTAATGGAAGAAGAAACATAGACAGTATGAATTCAATATGTACATTTTTTTCCCCAGAGAATCAATCGATGTGTCCTGCTTCTAGCCAACATTTCAAAACGCTTCTGTCCACACTCCTCACACTTGCATGGCTTTTGTTTTTTTGCTTCTCAGTTCAGTAGCTGTAATCACTTGTCTGGGCTTGCAGCTGAAATTACCATTATTGGTCATACATTTTTCAGCATTTGCCAGCATGGATCATTTCAGTGCACCTTCCAGCCTTGCCCATCGATGTGCACGGCGTACGGGGACCGACACTACAGGACCTTCGATGGACTCACTTTTGACTTTGTTGGAACTTGTAAGGTTTACCTAGTCAAGGTGAGACTTTTTGTAAAGCCCCTCTAAAACTGGATATAAAACTACCTATTAAAATCTACTGTTGTACTTATTTCCTATCTGTGCATTTTATTGAGTCCTACATTCTATTTTTTTAATTGTTGATGTTGCTTGGACTTTGAATCACACATTAAATAAACATACACCAAGGTTTCTACTAACTGAACTATGTAACAATGTGAATATTTATATTAGTATATTTAAAAGTGGACATTTCTTTTTTTTTTTTTTTTCTTCAGGGTACTTCTTCAACCAGTCTTTCTGTCATTATTGAGAATATTGACTGCTTTAGTACTGGCATCATTTGCAGAAAAAACATTTTCATTAATGTTGGAAAATCATTTTTAGTATTTGATGATGAAACTGGAAATCCAGTAAGTTCCAGTTTTTACTGCTCATCAAAAAGTAGCATATGTACTTCTCTGGGTATTTCTTCCTTTCATAAGAAAAAACTTACTGTGCTGCTTTAGTAGCAGAGGTGTAAATATCTTTACTGTGAATGCTGATCACATCTGGACTGTTCAATGGAAACCTTAAAATCTTGTCTATATTTGACAAAAATAGTAGATGAGATAATTGCAGCCTTTTGTTTAATCAGGAATTAAGTCTATTCCAGTTTAATGTCTTCGGAAAAATCCAGATGTTTTAAAGTCAGTAGTAATTTTGCCCTTAATTTCACTAGAACTAAGAATTCAGTCAGGTCTGGAATATATAGGAGGAATATTTCTATATAGTTAAAAAACCCTGAAGAAATTACAGCCACTGGAATATCTTTCACAGCCTAAATTTTGTTTTTGTTTTGGCCAAACTGCAAACTCTATTCTGTAAACATTTAGTATTTTAGTATATTAGTAACTTTAGTATAAATAGTACTATTTACAGTTTATAGACTGACTATAGAAAAGAAGTTTGAGGTATTGAGTAGTTAAACCAGGCATCTTAGTTCATGCTACAAATAAGTTGCAATCTGGTTGTTAGTGGATTGAGAGAAAAATGTTTTATGTAAAAAAGATTGTAATCTATGGACATATTTAGACAATTCTTTATTTCCAGAGGCTACTTCATATATCTTTTTTACCTATCCATATTAATAAAAAAGCATGTGACTCAGACAGAATTACTGTATAACGAAGGGAAAATCGTCATCAGGAGCCTTAAGACTACTTATCTACCTCCAAGATGAATCATTAACATTTTAATCTTCACTCTCTTACCTATCCTGTAAATTTGATATAAAATCAACTCTTAAAATAGGAAAATCATAAAAATACAATACAGTTCACATTGAAAATCCAGGCCACTTTTGCTTAAGCATTTCTCCCTCTGTGGCCTTCTGTCTGTTTTTGGACTTAAGTCTGAGAACCATGTTGATAATTTCATTTAGGTGTTTCATTTCTTGTCAAGTGAACATTTTGTGAAGACATTCTTGCATTATAAGCTCCCTTGTTTTATTTTGAACAGAGCTTATCTAGTCACATAGATGGCCTACAAAAAATGCAGTTATGGAAAGCTGGATTTTTCACTGTTGTTCATTTTCCTGATGAACATATCACCGTTCTTTGGGATCAGAGAACAACAGTTCATGTGCAGATGGGTCATCGGTGGCAGGTAGGTGGAAGTCATCACTCTTATTGCCATTCCTTTGAGGTATTTACATAAATCTTGTTTAATAAGACATAATTATTCAGAGAATAGACTGTGTCAGACATCAATTAAGGAAGCATTCAGCTGCCTTGTCAATTAAAATATTCATTCTCATTTATCTTTTTTTTTTTAATTATTCTTTACTGTATAGCTTCTGTAAGAGCAGAGGCAAATATCTTTGGGGCAAAGTTCTCCTTCACTACTCATTCCTTCTGTGACTAAAGCAGGTGTTATTTTGCTGAGGCATAAATAAAGCACATAACTGGCTAACAGCTCAGTTGTCTGAACAAAAGATCAGTTCCTTTCTCAAAGGCTTGGGGATACACAGTTGAAAGGGAATAATACTGACATTGCCAAAATAAAACAGTCTCCATAGCTTTATTACTACAAAAACTAAACTGTTTTGACTGAAATTTGGCTGAAAAAGGATCAAAATGTGACAAATTTATAATTAAACAGCTGAAGATGCAAGTTTTGAAGATGGTCATGACTGAAAATATTTTGTCATGTGAAAATACATTTTTATGTAAGTGTGTACACATAAATATATATATGAGTGTGTGTATATATAATTTTTTTTCTCAGGGAGAATTGACTGGATTATGTGGAAATTTTGACTTGAAGACAGTAAATGAGCTGAGGACTCCAGATAATTTTGAATTAACAAACTCACAAGAGTTTGGAAACAGCTGGACATCTGTGGAGGTACATAGCTAAAGGAGAATGTGCTTGCTAGTATATTTAGCTAGTAGATTTTTTGCTGTTATATCATAAAATTTGTCTTGAATGAAATCAGAAATTCATTCCTAGAAGTACCAGTCAGGCAGAAATGCAAGCAACAGTATCAGTGGTTCTTAAAGATGTCATAATCTGTTAAGGAAAAGAAAATAGTCACCTTCTTTTGCTGCAGAGTGGTATAGAGGAGAGAAAAATGCTGTACAATACTCAGAATGTTTTTGAAGACACTTGAACAGTAAATTAATGGGTTTTTTGCCTAATGGAAGAATTGTGCATTCACTTTAGAGTACATTGTCAGGTTAGCTGATGTTTCATAGCTGGGAAACATTTAATGGAAAGAAAAAACATTCTTTCTATGTGCTGTAAAGTTAGAAATAGAACTTTTTAAAATGTAGTGTGTCTAGTGATGTTCACAGAAATGTACCCTCCTAGAAGTTAAAGTAAAAAGATCTGTTTTATGACAGTCCTAATGCACATTGTCTGCGTGGTCTTTGTTATTTATGTGAGACTGTTCAGGTGTAAGGATTGCAGGTTGGGACTCTGTGGCACCTGTCATTAGACCTATATGTACGTGTGTGTTTTTCTGCTGCTTTCAGACCACAAGCATTTCTTCAAATTGTATAATTTTCCTTTTCTTCCTCTTTAGCATCACCTTTTAATTCTGTATCTTAATCCTGCTTTAGTTTCATAAATGATGCATGTTTCACGTTTTACGTCTCCTTAAAAAAGTAAAAAGCACAAAACTATGCATTGCAAGTTCAAACACGAAGTGGTTATGAAGAAAGTTTCTCACCTTCATTTTGCTTTCTGGCTTAGTGTGTTGACAGTGCTGACATTCGAAATCCATGCAGTTTGAACCCCCTTAGAGAGCCATTTGCCAAGAAGGAATGTGGAATATTGCTAAGTGAAGCATTTGAAGCTTGCCATCCAGTGGTGAGTTGTGGTCCTGTATATAAACAAGTGAAAGTGAACATATCACTAGAGAGAAATGTTACTGTTCAATGTGAAGCACTTTGTAATTAATGAAGACAAAAGTACACCCAATTTGGTATATTTTCTTTTTAATCACAAGCATTATTTTTGTAAACCTATCCACTTGCTTGCTTTTCATCAAATGTGTTATATAGCACACACATTTTTCATGCATATATAACTAATGCATTAAATAGGCAGTGTCAGATGGGAAGAACTCATTCCTAGAAAACTTACTCAAATGTAAATCCATGTAGAATGTGTAACATTTCAATAAGCAAATTAGCATTGACAGTTTTCTTTGAATTTTTGTCACTTAAGACTTGAAAATACTGTAAGGGAAAATGACAAATTCTTGTGTGAAATTGACTGATAATATGAACAGAATATGAACCACTCACAAGAAAAGAAGGATTTTCTATCTACTTTGATTTCTTACATTTTATGTGTACCTGACTTAACATTTCTGAGTTTTACTGATTTGTGATCAGCTTAGTCTTTTATTTCATAAGGTTTTCTGCAGTTTATTAGGGCTTGACTATTACAAAACTATACAAAACACAGGCTCACGTCAATATGTTAGTGTGCCTGTTCTTAATGGATCATTGATTTCATTGTGTTACTAAGTGTTGGACAAGATTTTATAGTGTGTTCTAATGAACTTTTTTTTTCATCTTTCAGGAAGCACTGAAAGTGAAATCTTTAATACTTCAAATTTTGATAGATTGCCTTTTGAAAGAGCCATAGCTTTGTGTCCAGGTGTTGGTTGGCAGTTTCTGTAGGAGTATTTTTGATAAGTGATATTTTCGTTTCCAGATTGATGTCACCTGGTTTTACTCCAACTGCTTGACAGATACTTGTGGTTGTAACCAGGGCGGAGACTGTGAATGTTTCTGTACAAGTGTATCAGCATATGCCCATCAGTGCTGCCAGCATGGAGTTGCTGTAGACTGGAGGTCTCCCAGAGTGTGTCGTAAGTTTGTTTAACAAACATTGCCACTGCCTGCATTCCTGAGAGCCAGACCTGAAAAATCACTCACACCACATTACCTGGGGCCATGCATTGAATGTAAGCCTCACTGGTAGGAAGATGAGTTGGTGCCTCGCAGTTCAATTTCATTCTGGTCTAGCTGGATTATGCACTTTTTCTGTGTTTGTGAGTGGTGCTTTTCTACTTTTAATTCCTTGTCCCATGATGTTGAAAGGAGAAGTCATGGGAAGTCTGTATCAGGGTACAGCATGCATCCCTCACACCAAAGGTGCATAGTTAACTGCTCAAGTGATTTCCATCTTCAGGAGGACTTCTTAATAAGGTCTAGGAAACATAAGTGCTTTATTAGAACCCCCAGAGCGAGTGTGAAATGTAAAGGTCTTCTGAAGAAACACAAATAGATTTTTAAGCCGGGCATGGTCATTACCTTAGTATTGCTCTCCAACAAATTCTTAGAACTTATAAAAAAAATCTGAGGCCTTTTTCTATAACACCTAGTGGAAATGCCTAACAGGAGGCTGTCATTTCCACAAAGATGTGGTAAAAGAGAGGGAGATGCAAAGAATGGAAGGAAACGAACATTTTTGTAACCTTGCAGTTGCACAGAGAGAGTATGCAGCTTGCTCAGGGTCACACGGCAGACTGGCCACAGAGTGAGTGGGTTACTTTTAACTTTTGATAGAAAAGGTACGTGTGTTTTAATGTGAGCATGGAAAAATTGTGAAGCTCAGTCATAGCCACTAGAGGTCACAAAAAGACAGCTGTAAGCATAATATTTCCTGCTAGGAAGCAATGCTTTCTTTAAATCTGTGTAGTTTAAATTAGTATTTTATCTAAAGCAGTATAGTAAATATTTGGCAATAATTTTTTAATGAATGTTTGTGTGTGATCTAATTTGGCCAAGCATTTGGCTCACATCTTAATTGTAAAGGGGAATAGAAAACGTGTTTATCTGTAGAATGCTTGTAACTGCATTTTTTTCTCTTTCTTTTTTTTAGCTTATGATTGTGAATATTTCAACAAAGGTAAGTCCTAAAGGAAGTGACAAAATGTTAATAGAATCTTGGGGTTTTTTTTATTTAAGTCTTAAAATCTTTGTATAAAAATAATTGTGTTAATGAAAACATTTGTGAATGATATGTTGTTTAACTAGCCAAGATTGTGTCTTACTGCTTTATTTTGCTTTTTCAAAGGCTTTTAGTTTCATATTATTTTTTATCCCTGGACCTTTCCCAAGAACATGTCTAATTAATTTTCTTTCCAGTGATGGATGATGATTAAACAATTAAATCATTAAGTAATTAATAGAATATCAGCTAAAGAGTGCTACTGGCACTTCTTGCTTAAGACACAGTACAGTTCAAAGCTGAACAGACCCCAGTGGGTGTGTTAAATCAATCACAGGCTCCTGTGCAGCCTCCAGAGGGAGGTAGCTGTTAAACTATGACAACTTTTTGTCCCCAAATGGGGAATAACTTTCCATTTAGGTCCATCTGACCTAGCCAACATTGCTGCTGCATTAGAGTGGCTGTCAGCAAAGGGTGCAAACCTTGGATGAGGTGCTAGAGCATACCTTGAACGTGCACAGGGTGTTGTAGTGCTGTGTTAGCCCTGGAATCCATATTCAGGCTATTTCCAAGTTCCCCTGCACAGTTAGATGTGGCACACAAGCCAGCCTGGTGTGAGGAAGGGTCAGGGCTCCTGCTATTTATACTATAACTCTTTTTATCAAGCTCATGTAGAAACCTGTTTATCCACATGGTGTGGAGTATTTTGGTCTTCTGTTGGATATTGCAGCCGCTCACTCCTGGAAAGGTCTCAGGAAGGGACCAAGTTTAAATTAGGAAAGACTTGGGCACTGTGCCATCACTAATGTATGGGAATTTTATCTAAATCACTATATAAGACTTTAAATTAATTTAAATAAAGGATAGTTGAATACAAGAGGTGATGGAAGTTTTTAAGTTTTTGTTTTGGTTTGTTTCATAAAAGAAATACAGTCTGATATTAGACAATCTTAGTGCAGTTACAACAGACTGAAAATGCAGTGCGCCTAATATCTGTGGTAATAGTGATGCTAGATGATAACACATACTTTTAAGGTGTGTTATTAGCTTTATTTGTTACTGAACTCTCACTGACAGAAATTAGTGTAAATAGTGGAGATTTGTGCATGTGACCAGCCTTGCAATAAACGTGGTTGTATACTTTTACTTTGTATTTTTTTACTGCTTGCTAATCCAGTTCATTAGTATTCAACATATGATATTTCAGAACTGTCAGTGGGCAAAAAAAATCATCTCCATGCTGAAGATTTTCTTGTCTACATAACTTTTGGGATGACCCATAATTACACAGTTTTGGAGACAGGAAGGTTAAGAAATTGTCTTAGACCAGAAAGAGGATTTCTCTATGTAACTTTGCAATGAATCCGGAGTGAAATAGTTCCAGTCCTACTAGAAGAAGAAACATTTTGTCTTTGGTCAAGGGAAATCCTCAGCTGGTGGCTGTGGTCTCTCAAATATCAGATGGGCCTGATATGGGAGACTTAAACATATAAGGATATTTCCAGAACACTGGATATTTTAAGTAGTAATTTAAAAAATGTTTATTTCAACTCTCTGCGCTGAAGCTAAAGAGGTGTCCTTGTACATGTTTAGGTGGGCACGGACTTGTGTCCTAACTGGCTACCTTTTCATGCCATTAGCATCTAGTTATGATGCAGGATTCTTAGGATTTCAAAACTCTTAATAAATTTTTAGGTTATGGAGAACCAGAATATGAGGGCAGGCTGCAAACTGCAGTCCCAACTTTTAACCTGTTGGAACAGATTTTAAGGGTCAGTGTTATTAACTGCAGCTATCAGTTGGGAAGTTATCTCAGATGTATGCTTGCCGTGTTCTGGCGTGTGGGTAAAATGGTAATGAGGTGAACTGCTCACGTGGGGCATAAAATGCCTGGTCTTAACAGAGAACTTAACAAAAATAGTTTCAAACATTTAAAAATAAACTCTAAAAATATTTTTCTGCAATGAAGTTTGATCTAAATTATCCATGGCATTTTAAGGTTTGTGAAATAGCTTTGGAGATTTTTGGCTTTTTTGACTTATAGATAAAATATGACCATTCTTTGCTTATGATACTGATTTCTTCCTGTCTTACTTCCTGGTGGTTATGTTTGTATCTTCACTGTTCAAGGAGTTTTTTGGTGCTTGTTGACAACAAACTTTTATTCTCTGCAAAATGCCTCTTGCTTTGGACATTAATAAAATCAATTTTAAAGAACAGTAAGAAGTGTACAATCAATTCAACCATAAAAATAAACAGTTTGGAAGGATCCTAGGATAGTCTACAGACACACTGTTTACTTCTAAATCAAATAACTGAGGGGTCAGCTAACTTCAATAAAGTGATTAGGAAACCAAAGCAGATGAGAGAGAGGAAAAGGAGAGGTTAATCATGAATTTTGAAAATTTGAAGTAGATATTCTTGATCGTTTTCAGAACAGATATTTTCAGAAAAGGTTTGTTTTGGTTTTCATTCAAGTTTAGTGCATGGCACCTAGATCTCTTTTGAGAGTGATGAGATGTGTTTTTCTTTACATGCTCTGTCCCAATGTTTAGAGCTCAAGCGTTTGTGATACTCAACATGAAAAATAATTGTGGTTTTTTTTTTCTTCACAGCTCTGGGAAAGGGCCCATACAAACTGGTCAGCTATTTGGATGGAAATTTTGTAATGGCAGCGAAATTGGTGGATGGTGTTGTTTTCCCACTGAAAGAAGATGATATTGTTCCTGGACATGTAGTGAGCTTTATGCTGACCTCAGGACTTTATAAGCCCAAAGCACATGGTAAAGTCACAAAAACCAACATCTTAAATAAGGCAGAGCAAGCACTGGCCTTGAAAACAAACCTGTGTTTAAGAGTAGACCTGGGTGAAAAAAAAATCTTTTCTTTATCAGTCAGCTGAATATGCAGTTTAATGTCTGCCAAAATTTCCTTTGGTGGATTTTCGTTAGGTTGTAGCTTTGTAAACAGTTGAAAAGCAACTGCCTCCCCACACCCCAGCCTTCAGAAGTACCAAACTGGTATTGCAGCCCAGTGCTCCATGTGTGTTGCTCTTTTTACTTCTCTTCTGACAGCAGTGGGAAAGAATAGGAGAGAAATGTTGCAAAAAACGTGCTCCCCACTTCCCTCTCTCTGCCACCATCACTGATCATCTGCCCACACGTGCAGAGATGCCCTTTGGCACTAACTGAGCTCTGTAAGGGTGGGGGCTGCAAATTTGTCTCCTTTGGGTCCCAACTTAAGTTTCCGCTGAAGGAGCATGTGGCTTCTTCAGCAGATGAAAAATGTGTTGCACACCTTCAGACATGTGAAGAAATCCTACAACAGTATATCCAGCATTTGTGACATTATTTAAATGCTAAAGTTATCCACATACACAACTTTAATGCCCACAGATCACTTGGGTATCAGTAGAGTTTTACTGCTCTTTGGACAGCCTGAAGGTGGCTGTCTTTGTGTAATCAAAGGAGGGATATGGGTCACTTGAAAAAATGATAAGCATTTGATTACTAATACTGCTGTCTGTAGAACTGACACAAGAGCTCATGTAACAGAATATCTAGGGACAGATTTCTTTTATTAGTCATAGTTTTGAGGCACTTCTACATCGTGTTCAATTTATGTTTGGAAAGGGAAGGCCAGTCCTACTTTTTATTCCCCTATAAAAATCTCTTGCTCAGAATTTAACCTGGCAAATGGAATTTGTGCCTTATGGTCCAGTTTGAGCAAATGGCATTTCACCATTTGGTCATGAGGAATTTGACCAATCAATATGATGCATCATTTATAAGACATTCTTGATTCTTTGGTACCTCAGCGAACTGCATGTCTTATCAGTTTCAGGCAATTCCTGGATCACGGAGAGTTTGGGGCATTAATGCACTGATTGGCTGTGCAGCAGGTGTTAAAAATCACACTGACTGTCCTTTGTTACTTATCAAAGAGCTGCTTGCTACAGACAATTCATTAAAAGGCATTCACTAGTACTGCTAGGTTTTTCCGATTAACTGGAGCTTTCATGCTCAGAAAACAAGGTGGTCTTCTAGAAGTGTTACACCAGAATGTGATAATATATCCTTTTAATAGAGATCATTTGTTTTCTACACTTTTTTTTTTAAAGAAATGCTACCCAGTCCTGGAAGGTTAGTTGATTTTACAGTAGATTAATGGCTGTTTTCAAGAGAACAGCAGAGTTTACAGCAAAATAGAATGAAGTAATTCTGTGAGCAACAGATGCCTGTAACAGGCTCAAGATCTTATGCCCTGCAATTGGCTGTACAGAGGCTGCTTGAAATCAGCAGTACTGCCGGGTAAGGTATCATGAGGGAACATTTGCCAGAAAAAAGACTTCGTTGTAACATTCTTAGAGGGAGAGCTAGAGAGCTGAATGCAAAATACACTTTTCTAATTTATTTTTAATGAAAGGCTGAGCTTTTAAGCTATCAATTCCTGATGGCAAATGTTACTTTTAAAGCCAGTTAGATGGAGTTAAAGTTTTTATTAAATAAATGGCTTAGTAAAGACTCTAAATTAACTTCTACTTGACTGCAGGGCTATATTCCTTTATCCTGGTGTGGACAAATGTCTTAATTTCTTTGTATTCCTGTTGGAATTTGTATTTAGAAAACTAAATAACCATCACAATCTAGCACTCTGCAATCCATAGTGTATTTTCTTACAAGATTCAGGCTGTTTTCACTGGTAAGGCCAAAGTAAATTTTCATTCCTTATACTACTAGTATCAGTAGTGATACATCAGCATGAACTTAGTTTATTATACGTATATCAGCAAGTAAATAAGTTCTGCGTGCTTTGTTTTGTTTTTTCAGATTCCAACTTGATTTCATTTGAAACAGCTGAGAGACCAAACTATTTTCTTCAGCTGGTCTCCAATAATACTCTTGTTCTTTCTAAATGGAAAAAATCAGAAGATTTTCACAACAGATCTACATTTGTCATTCACAAGAATACATGGCTTTCGGGATACAGTTCCTTTGAGTCATTTGCAAAACCAGGATACTTCATCCACATTTCAGCCTTTTCAGTTGAGCTTTTGAAGTACCATCATTCAGAGGAGTTCAGACTGTCAACCCTTTTTAAACTTGTAGGTAGGTATAATTACTTGAATTTTATGAACAGCAGTTTGTGAACACTCTGCAAATCCAGGCTAAATGGTGTTGTTATTTTCAGAGGTGATGAAATTGATTACTTCTCCCTGTAGAGCTGTGGGTACTCTAGCACATCCAGGCTGAAAATAATTTTCTCTGAACATTGCAGTGAAGATGAGATTCTGTTTTCCTGTGAAAAGCCATTAAATAGCTTAACACACAATTTTGTATTATTTGCCAAACGGGTTTGGAAATACATATCCTAGTGTATAGTTTCTGGACAATACTTGCTATGTAGGTGGTAAGAAAATTCTTTAGGAGTAGAACATTCATGCTCATAAATAATGGATTCACAAAGGGAATAGAAAATAATGACTGAATGGACCTCTAAAAGTTAAGGTCTGTGAACAACATTTTCTCTCCTTTGCCTGCTGCCAAGGCAGAGATTTCCATGCAGTGAATTCTTATTGCAAACCTTGTGGCCTCCTCAGAAGTAATGCCATCCAGTGGTAAGGATGTGACCTGTAGGTTACACCTTTGAAACTTCGTTTTTTCCCTGAAAAATAGCTTGACTTTTATCCACTACCCACTCAGAGATGCTCTGTCTGTTGGGATGTTAACCCCTAGTGTTTCAGTCATCATCTAGTTGGAGGTATTTACCTCTTCTTGAGTATCTAGATGTCCATTTCCCTAATGTATCTTGTATTCTTGAATACAAAAAACCAGACTGTTGTGAGGGTGTTTCTACCTACTTGACAGATTCCCGTTCCCATAACAGTTTCATTCCACTGAGACATTAGGATCGGAAATGAAGAAGGTATTCACTCTGAGGACCCCTTCATAGGAGCTGACTGCAGATGTTGCTCCTACAAAAACTGATGACAAAACCACAAAAAAATCATGCCAGTCAGGCTCTTTGTCTTTTTAGATTAGAAAGGGGGAAAAAAAATAATGACAGTTTTTACATATTCTTAAAGAAGTAGAAGCATGCACTGAAAGGAAGATGGCCTTACAGGTCTGGAAAAACATGCAAGAAATTATATTGGCCTATAAAATCAAGCAAGGCAGATTGTTCATGTAACCACTGTTTGCTTCAGTGTTTGCTTGCCTTGACATGTCAGATACATCAAACATATCACTATATGAAATTCAGTGACAACAGTTACTTGCTGAAACGAAGTGTGATATATAAAATTCCAAAATGACTGCAAGTGATTATGTTCTAAAACTTTTTTATTGTGCTGTAGTTTAAAATGCATTAGTAACTTTTTTATTTGGGTAGCAGCAGTATTTTAATAAGTGTTCCTGGCAATACCGTGTTTTAAAATCGGTTATTCATTCTCTGAAACAGAAATGTGTTTTATAAGCAAAGAAAGAAAATTAAATATTGTATCAAAAGAAGCATGGCCTGGCCATGTTTTACAGTGATCGTGTTGAATTGTGGCACAGACAAACCTGAAGCAACCTCTGATTTGTATGACAGAAGAGGCCAAATGTATGCCTCGTGGAGCGTCTTGTTATCAAAACATTGAATTAAAGTGTTAATGGTGTCATTGTGAATCTGCCGATGTTTTGCAGTACATTACGCTGACAGCCTAATGCAGCTGTTGACTGGCACACTCCAACTTGAGAAAAATGACAGATTTTGTCATTGCCAAATGCCTGTTGCCTCTTGACAAATGCTTGTAATCACAGAGCTGTTGAGGTTTTTGAACGGCAGAATTAGAGAGCTAATGCTGTTACCAGGATGTTCGTACAGCGTTTCAGGCAAGGAACTTTTTTTGGACCTAACAAAAATTTCTCCTCAGTCTTTTATCTTTGAGGGAGGAATGAAGAAGGTTAAAACATGTTCCAATTCTCAGTGGTCATCCATTAACACAGAATGGTATGTCTTTTCAAGTGTGAAGTCTTTACCCTCCAGTCATTATACCAAAAAATCCTATCTATGCTCATGGAAAACTAAAACAATTTACCTCAGCAAGTGGGATCAGATCAAATGATCAAGAGGTATTTCATTAATCACCACATCCGAGGGCTTGGGTTTCAGAGTTTTATAAGCAGAGGAGCATAGGGCTCCAATCTTTCTCCAGTATACTTTCACAAGGGCCAGCCTCCTGATGTAGGGTAATTACATGGTCTAAAAATACAGCAGCATTTGTTTAAGTTAATGGAAAAGTTACACCAGCTCCAGAGTGCGCAGGCAAAAGCGTATTGAGTTTCCTGCTGACTATTGTAAATGCTTTGCATATTAGATCAGAAACCCTTGAACTGGGAACAGCTATTCCTGCGGAATCAGAGGATAAATATCAGGAGCAGAATAATAGGCCCAGTAAATCCCCTTGGCCAGAAAGTTCCTCATGAGACTTCTTCATGCTCTGTGACGCACGTTCAAAAGGAAGAATTTTAAGTGACCTGATCACCACAGCAGTAGATACATATCTGTTTAAAGTCAGCTGACGAGTCACTTTTTCCAGTTTCATCGCAATAAATTTTGTCACATTGGGATAGGCTAAGGCTGTGAAGTATTTGCCATTAGAAGTCACTTCAGCTTTAAAAGTGGGTTATTTTCATTACACTTCAGTTCATCTGCTGTCCTGATCCCACAATCAGTTGAGGAAATTGACTAGAAAACTGAGTTTGGATATGTAGTGTGTACTTATTTGCAAGAATATACAGTTTTGCATTCTATTCAGAATTTTTTTTACTGGCAAATGAATTGGTAGGAATTCAGTTAAAAGAAAGAATACCCTTAGTCTTACCAGATGGCAAGCACAAAGGTGTCATGTAAGAGTGATCAATTCCCATTTGAGACTGTTGGGAAATCAGTGTGTATAGGGAATTGATGTCCTTTTTTATGCATATAACTGCTGGTTTCTTACCCTTTTTAAAAATAATGTGCTCAAGCTTTATTTTTCATATAATTGTCATCCGTTTAGGATCACTATGAGTTATTTTTATGTATGTTATGAAAATGTGACTTGCCCTATATAAATTCTGCAACAAAGTTTTTAATAATGCTAGTTATGTGCTTTAATAGATAACTTGCTGTAAATATAAGGCCTGTTTTAGAGCAAATTTTCAGCTAAAATTAAAATCTCAAGATGCACTAAGTATAGGCAGATGGCATAGAGGCATTTTTCAATGTTTAACCCTAAGTTCCTTTTAATCTTGATATCTTAATTAACTGAATCACATTCAGAAACATGGTATAAAACTGAAAATTAAATACATTTTAGTGAAAATTCTTTTTGCATGCCATCTTCTTACCTGAAGTCAGTTTTACACATGATACTGCTGACTATTTCAACTTCAGCTGACTCTTATCCATTTCCTTCAGTAGAATTAATTTTCTAGAGTGTTCTGATTTGCTGTTGAGTTTAATTTGAGCTCATGTGCTTTGTTGACCCAAAAGATCACAACATGGGCCCTGGGGCTGGAAAATGTTGAGCAACTGCTGTTGTACCTGCAAATCCCTTGTGTGTCACTGAACACATCTACTTGGTAGCTCCTGGAATCAGACTGATTACTGTAGAATAACATCTTTCCCTTTTATGTTACAAACACAAACATTTGACCTACCATTTTTGGCTGAATAAATAGAAGGAGATTAAAGAGTTGCGTTAATGTTGTAATGGTAAACTGAACCATAAGTAGCTGAGAGGTAGGTAATTATACTTTACTTTCAGTGATGTTTTGGCTGGGCACAAAGTTTAATTTTTCCAGTGATATTTGCTTACATTTCTCATTGCAGAAACTTAGAAGTCATGAGCAGAGTTTGTTACTAGTTTGTATGTGTTAAGTGGGTAGATAGGATTTCATGTTCCTAAACTTGTAACTGAGGAGACAGGCAATCTAAGTTACCAAGCAGAGTTTTGCTACTGTTATAAATAGAACTAATTCTAAAGCAATTTTTGTGCCTACTAGATTTTTTTGAATTTTGGGTTAAAGTAGCAAAAAACCAAAAAAAGCGTCAGGTAAGAATGAAAATCCAAATACTTGATATTTTTCATTATTTTTTTAAACCATTATTTTAAATACAACCTTTTATTAACATTGGAACATTTCAAATTTTAGGGTTTATTTTTAAGCAAATAGCCATTTTTTGAGCGTAATTTGGAATTATTCAAAATGCAGAGATTCTAACAATGGCAAGTTTTGTCCCTGTGAGGTAAAATTCAGCATGGAAAATTAAGGTGGGGTGGACTTGCGAACAGTAGGAATTGTCAGCACACAAAAAAGTGGCCACGTTACTGAGAAAGACTCAGCAGAACCTCATGGTCTGCCAGTGATAAAATACTAAAAATCGTCGTTAAATGGTAGCAACAGTTGTTATCATAGTATTATTTTTGAAAGCCATGAAGAAGAAAATCACAAGTTACAGGGAAGAAAATGCTTCTCTGATGTCTAAGAAAGTGAGAAAGAGCTCCTGTTGGGTAAGAGAACTGTGGGCTCAGCTGACACATCAGCTGAAGCCACTGTCACCCAGGACATAAGACACCATTTTGGAAAGGATTTGCTGTGTCACCGAACAGGAGACAAATACTGGTACACTTCACAAGGAGACACATGGTTGTCTCTGAATGCCACGACAAATCCTTTTGAGGAACACATGCCTGATACGAGAAGCTTGATTCATTGTCTGTAAACTGTGTGTCATTGTTTTGATGTGACTGAACTCTACTGTTGCACAGGCTACAGTAAGCTCGTGTTACTGGTTGCTGGAGGGGGAATTTAAGTATTAAAAAAATGGGAAGCATGTGGTTGGAGGTGGCTCAAAGACCAAGTGACTTCAGCCACTCCTCATGTGGCTTCCCCTCGAGGTCCTTCACCATCTTCATTGCTCTCCCTTGGTCACTCTCTAACAGCCGAATGTCTTTTTTTATATTGTGGTGGCCAAAACTGCACAAAGGACTTGAGGTGAGGCTGCACCAGTGCAGAGCAGATGTTGTTTGTTGTTTAGTTATGTTTTGTTTTACAGTGGCTTGATCCTTGGAATGCTCAGGCATTCATGAAGTTGGGTGAAATAGTGAAAACATTAAATATGATGAGTGACTGAACTGATATTTTGCTAATGCTCTAAAGGATTTCCCCATGATTCATAACAAAGCACAGATATCATTATACCTTATGGGTTTACAGAGACATCCTGAAAACTTTCTGAGAAAAAGGAAACCAATTAATACAAGTACTCAACTCTTGCTGTGGTGATTTGGTGTGCTCTTTAATGTAGTTTGCACACAAAAAACTCTGATACAGCTTGGCCTGGCATACTCAATTCTGTAAAATCCCTTGGCTGGAAAATTAAATGTCCATTGGTTCTACAGCTCTCTGAAAGCAATTTTTATGACCAGTTTCATGAATTCATGTGTTGTTCATAGTTCTTTCTGCAGAAGTAGAGACAAAATTTGCAGACAAGCATGACTTCATTCTTGACAGAAAACAGAGTTTATGAACCACTCAGGAAATGCTGTGCATTTATGTGGAGATTCACCCTAATTCCTACCAAGGCACCCAACACCATCAAACTCTGTGAGCTTAGTCTGTAGGACAGCTTGAGGAAAATGTGGCTATCATTTCATGAATGTCTAGGCTGATTTGGAGACTGGGAGATGGTATGTTAATCCCAGCACTTGGAAGTGTAAATTCATGGTCACCGTTCTGCTAAAATGAGAAACTATCATTCTTCATCAGGTTACAGTCTGTCTTCTGCAAGCTTGTACTCTTACTGTGTTTGAAACTTACTCTGTGCTTAATGGTGAGTTTTGTGGCCAGAGTTAAAAGTTACATATTTGTCTCCATACTTAATCTAGGGTATACTAATGAATGAAATCTCTTAGATTCAACTTGGATTTGCTGTTATTGCTGGTTATTGCTAATGTTGGTGATTGCTTGTGCCAACAGGTCTCTGATATATTTTGTCTTTCTGCCATGCATTTTCTTTTGTCCTTAAACCTTACCACTTGACCAGTCAGTGCATACAAAACCCTATACATCAGTCACCAAAATGTGTGGAAAAATTTCCCTTTCTCCATTAGATTCATGTAACTTAGAAGGGGTCACAGAAGAATTCAGTCACATGTACGTAACTTCTTGTGAGAACATAATAAATGTATTTTTTTACTGTCATAAGAATTGCTTTTTTAAAAGCAGTGATAAGTTACATCCTTGGATAAAATGAGATGTAAAAGGGGTAACACTAGATGGCAACATGCACACTCTTTTGTCTGAGTTTGATTTATATTTTTAAGAGAATTATTTGTATTTTAAGAGAAGGCATTAATGGTTAATGACAGAGAGATTACTACTTGTAAGTACAGAGTCCCTAAATCACAGGAAAAACAATTTCTTTCTATCTTCATGGAAAAGTCGACTGTCTTCAAGAAGATGTAAAAGAGCTACTCTTTTTATCTCAGTCAAGCAAAGATAAGGAAAACGTAAAAGAAAAGAGACTTGAAAAGACTAAAAATGGAAACTCTTTCTAAGTAATTTGCTTTTTTTTCCTGGTGTTTAACATAAACATTGTTAAAGGACAGTTTACTCTTTGTAGTCTCTGAATAACATTGCTCTGAGCTCGGGTTCACCAATTTAGAGGAGATTCATAATATGATGATGGTCTTCTGCAGGCATAAATGTACATGAAGTGTCACTGCCCTGCTCTGACTGCTACTAGAAAAGTTGGGGTGGGCTGTTGTGGTGCAGGGACTGAAATGCAGATATATCACGTAAATCTTGCAGGTGCTGGAAGCGCCACTGGGCTAACCCACCATTGTGCAAGAAGCCATTCTGCATGGGGATGGGTGAGGGCTGGAGTGCATTTGAATTTGTGTTTCCATTACATGACTTGAAAGTCTGTCAGTAACCACTGTCTGTGTAGATGCTACAGTGAATGTAAGGCATGCCTCTTAGTGATATGTATCTGTGTGTTTTTCTAGAAATATATGAGGATAACAGATCTTTGTTGGTTTTCAGATGTCAAATTTAAATTACTGTCCCGTTCTACATGTGAATGGCGTTATGATGCCTGCACAAGCCCTTGTTTCAAGACATGCAGGGACCCTTTGGGAAAAAACTGTCAGACAGTACCAAAGTAAGTGTCTGTATTTTTATGGCAAAGTGTGTAATTTTGGCAAGACACTTAAGCAGCATAATAGGAATAGGAGGGACCAAATGGGCACTCAGTATAAGACTGTGTTCGTGTGTAAGGAGGTAAGTGAAAGAGAAAAGAAATTGAACTAAACTTGCTGCCACAACCACACAAAACTGACATTTCAGCCTTTAGTGTACTGTCAGATTCTGGAATGACTGCTATATTTGTAACTTTCATTTTGGGGGTATTACAGAGTATTAATAAAGAGAGGTTATCACAACTTTGTTTCAAACAGTTGTGCTCCTACTTTTCCAATATGTCATTGCAACAGCCATATCTGGCCTTGCTTCTTCCTGCCAACTGGAATTTGTGCTAAGTCTGGTAAAACTGACATTCAGATTTTGACATGTGAAAATACTGGGTATTTCTTAAGCAATAATATTCACTCTTGAACCTGTGACTCTTCATTTCAAAGGCTGAGTGTCACAGATTTCATGCTTTAGATTAGATATGAGTGAGAATGGAAGTCATGGCAATGACATTTTGAAGGAATACACTGAGGTGAACCAGACTGCTTAAACATACTTTATACATAGATTCTGTTTTCCTAAAATTGACTGCTTTATCCAGAAGATGCTGTTCAACTAGTTAATACTAATTGTTTTGCTTTTAGAGTGGAAGGATGCATCCCTACCTGTCCTCTCAATATGTTGCTGGATGAAATCACTCAAAGATGCGTGTATTTTGAAGATTGTATGTCTGAAAAATTATATATAATATATATTAGACATAGCTTATTAATTTATTAGTTCTTTAGTCATAATTTCAAATATCATTCCCTAAACCACGGCCTTAGTTACATGAATCTTGAGCTCACTAAACATACACTTTAGTTAAAATAATTTCATTCCTCAAAAATATGACACCAATTTTAAACTAAGAAAGATGTTCTTTCTTCATAAAGCATTTCAGTAATGTGATGTTGAGCAAAAAATTTAATGAATTTAGTTTTTAATTTGTCTATGAGTTTTAGAAGTTTAAAGGCAATTGAAAAGATCAGTTATAAGTTAACCTACAACTCTGATGGCTCCATCACTATAATTATTCCTGAATTTCAGGCTGTTTTCTTGTGTCAAATTTCAGGCATTGAACCTGCAGATGACAGCCCGCCTTTGCTTCTCAGCATTCAAACACCAGCAGTTCCACACTTAGTGCCAAGCGCAAGTTTGGCAGTGGTCAGTGAAGGGGTAACTTCATTTCCTGTACCTGAAGCAAAGGACATGGAAACAACACTTGATACAAAACTGCAACTCACTGCAACTACAGGGAAACCAGAATTTTCAGCTATTATATCCAATAAAACACTTCCAACCACAACTTTATTACCAAATATTTCTTCACAGTCAACAGAAATGACATCTGAGAGAAGCACTACAGCAATAACTGGGACAACAAAATCTAATGTAAGCTTGTCTGCTTCTGTTGACATCTCTCCTTTGTTTCCATCTACTGTCAGTTCAGAAACTTCCACAAAGATACCACTGATCAGTAGTGGCTCCACTAAACTGCTGAGGGCTACAGAACCTCAGACAGCAGCTGCTACACATGCAGTGAGCACAAGCACAGAATCAGAAAGCAAACCAATTGCTACTTCTGTTTTCACTGGGGCACCACTTATACTTAGAACAACACAAATGCCAGTCAAAACTAAAATAATGGAATTATCAGAAATGGCCACAAGAACACTTCCCACAAAAGAAGCACAAGTAAAACCAGAAGGCCTCACAACGTTTACACCTAGTTCATTTGAATCAATAACAGAAAAAACTACTTCATATCTGCCACAGTTTTCCACATCACCACCTCTGGATGTGCCTTCATATACACCACCAGTAAACTTAACAGGAATTTCAGAAGGGATAAAAATAAGTGTGGAACAGTCTTTTACTACAGTAGCTAATGTTACAGTAACATCATTTTCTCCTATACTCACTACTTCATCTTTGTTAAAGCCAGTATCTTCAGCAACAACAGAAGCAGCAGCTGTTTTAACCAAACAGAGTGTGAAGACTACAATTTCACCAACATCCACACCACCTACTTCTTTAGGAAAGGCAACTACAGAACCTCCTCTTGGAATGGTTCAACACCTGACTGGTACTCCAGAGGTTCCTTTCACTACAACTCTAGGTCCAAAGATGACAACACTACAGACTCAAGAGAGATCATCAGAAACAACTTTGCTATCATTTACAACTCATAAAAAGGAAATCCCAAAAATAACATCTCATGTGGAGCATACATCAAGTTCCTATTTCCCTCCCTCTTCACCACATCCTAGTTCTAGTACTGAAAAATCCTTCATTCTTTCTACAAGGAGACGTGAAGTGTCTGTTCCTACTCCTGCTTCTTCAGCTTCAGGTGAATTAAAAAAAACATTTAAAACTGTTTCAACTACAGGACATGCCTTACACACAGTTCTAAACACAACAAAGTTGTTGACTACATTATACACCAAATATCCTGTCATGGCTGAGACTATGAGTGTGACACCTTTGTCTGTTAAGGTAACATCCAAAATAACATCCCCTCTTGAATTAGCAACAAAGTCAACTTTGTTTTCTGGAAAAACATCCACTGAATACAAGTCAGCTCTGGTTTCAAGTACAGTGAAGACAAGCACTCCAGCATATTCAGGTAGTGTTACCACATCAGCAGTGAAAACCAAAGAAACAACCACATCTCCTTTTGTAGCTACAGAAAGAGAATCATCTCAAAGAACATCCATCATTGGATCTCCGCTTGCTCTATTTAGTGGGACTGAAACCACATTGTTGACAGCACAGCCTGATAAATCACAAGTAGAAAGTATTACTACTATCTCTACTAGAAAACCATCTGCTTTGACTTTTTCACCATCAAGTTCTCTAATCTCTTTAAACATTTCTCTTCCTTCACTACCCTCAGATGGAAAAGAAGGATCTCTGACAACTCACAGTTCCATGCATACATCCCATAAAATAACCTCTTTATATCCAAGAACAACTATACCAAAATCTATGTTAACAACAGAAAAGACCTCTCCAGTCCCAACTTTCTCTATTTTATCTTCTATATTAGAACAATCAAGTTCCATAACAACAGTATCAGATGAAAAATTACTAGTGCATATCACTAATGCCACGTTCCCCTCATCTTCTGAATTCAGCAGTCAGCTCGTAATAACCAAAAAAATAACGACAGGCAAAGAAAAGTTTTCTCTGTCTCCTTCTGTTGCGCTTCCAGTAACAACATCTTCTTACACTTTCTCCACCTCTCAGTATATAGGAGATAAATTAATTTCTTCACCTTCTTTAACACAACTGCTACCAGAAGTAACAACCACACCAAAATATTCAGCAGAAACTAAAATAGTTTCTACAGCATTAAAACCTACAGTCCAAAGTTTAACAGAAGCAGTGGAACTGCCAACAGCTGCTGCTCAGCCATCCCTGCCTCCATCTTCAGCAGGTCCCTTCTCCTTGCAGACATCTTCAGGAGATAAACTTCCAGTACAGACGACAAGCACCATGGTTATACCACCTTCTTCTGCTCAGAAGACTGTAGAACTTAGTTCTCAGACCTCTGAACCTTCATTGGCAAGCCAAGCTCACCAGTATCCTGCAGAATCTCTAACAAAATCCACTGGTCAACCACAGCCTGTCTTCAGCACAACAGAAGCTACAGTAGAACTGACTTCCTTGTACCCCTTAATAACCTCACTCCCTGAAGGCACTCATTTAAGTATATTACCTACCTCAGTAGGTCCTACGAAAGTTATCTTACCAACTCAAAAATATTTGCATTTAACTGAGTCAGTCACGCAGCCACTTGTATCAAGAACTTCTGTTTTGCCGCCTACAGTCCCAGCTAGAACAACAGCTGACTTGACTTTTGGCACCAAAATTCCCCCTTTCTCACCAGAGGTGCTTGCCACTTCCCCTTCTTCAACAATGATTAAAAAAGAACCATTTCATTCATTTTCCACGCAAAAGGCAGCTACAGATCTAAAAGTCACACATCAGGCCTCGTTTACTGAATCCCTTGATTCAAGACAAACACTTGAAGCATCACCTTCACCAGAATATAAGACAGCCCCTTCAATGGTTTTGCTGCCAGAAACAACAGAAATTCCTGTTGTGTTGGGATCCACATCGACAAGGAAAAGTGATACAGAGAAAACCGCGGGGTTGCCTAAGCAGGCCACGCCTTCAGCCACTGCCTCCAGTGCCATGATCCCGCCAAGTACAGCCTCATCGACTGAGGCCCGTTCATCAGCTGCAGCTTCAACCTCTCCAACAATAAGCAGTGCTGGGCAAAACCTCAGTATTGCCTCAGCAGCTTCAGACAAAGCAACAGCAGCAGTCACAGAGCCCATCACCACCTCTCTCTCTGTTACTTCAGAGGCAAAAGGAGCCACGTCCCTCCACACAGTAAAATCTGAAGAGTCAGAATTAACAACAGGATTCCAAACTGTCCTTACTCAGGGTGTTACCGTAACACCTCAGACATTTTACCCTCCGTATTTCACAAACACAACTTCAGTTCTGTCCACTATACATTCATCTGCTGAATCAAAACAATTTTCTTCTATAGCCGCATCCTCAGTCAGTACTACTCAAACTTCAAAACTTGAAACAACATCTGAGATGCAAACACCTTCTGTGAGTTCACTGCTAATGATATCTGATCATCCAAATGACACAGTAGCCCCATCAGTTTCCTCATTTGCCTCTTTATCTACCAAATCACTTCATGGCTTGACCACAACGTTTTCTGATGGACTGGCAACAGCTGAGGCCATGTCAGGAGCCACAGCATCACCTTTTATGTTGCCTCGAGAAACGGCAACTCTTCAAACTTGTACAGTGAGTAGATATAAATAATCATCCTCCTGGTTTGGAATATGTCTTAGTTACTTTCACACACTGATGAAAAAATAAAATTGTAAGGCATGCCTCGATCTCTAGGATTTAAAGTATCTGTATCAAACAAAGGAGCCTGATTATGTTGTCATAACATTAGATGATTGTATTTGCAACCTTAGATAACTTCATTATGCATAACATTTTTTTCCAAATGGTATACTACACTGTATGGGTTTCAGGCCTCAGGTTTCTGAATGTGACTATCATAAGGATGGGGTTTTTTTGCAAAATACGGTATTTCATATTGTCCAGTGGCAGTGTTTTGCCGTGTTGACCTCCTTAAAGTACAGCTTTCCAGATACCCCTGTTATCATTCCTGCTTGGTTCCTTCCATACTTTCCCTTCTCAGCTTTTTTCAAGTTAAAAATTCAGTAGTACTGTTCTCATCTTTATAACATCACAAGAGTGTCAATCTGTCCTCAGAATGGTCAGGTTTTCAAAGGTACTCTTCCCTTGTAACCTCCATCAGTGTCATGGGGATCAATAAGTATTCTGTACCTGAAGAATGTGAACCCATTTTTTAACAAAAACTCTACAATATTGTGATACTAGCTTGGTAAGAATGGTAAAGTCTGTCTTTTATTGAATCTGCCTTAGCCAATCACAGAGAGTGAGTGCATAAAATACATTTGTTTGGATGGACAACTGATCCAGGTTAATAAGTCTCAGAACTGCCCATACAATGCTACTCAGCCCAGCTGTGGAGTTTTAGGATTCGCTACTCAAACGAATGGTGACAAATGCTGCCCAAAGTGGGAATGTGCATGTAAGTTTCAATTATGCAGTACTTTCGAAGTGCTTTTAGATAACAGGTTAATGCATGTGTAAGAAGGGTAAGAACTGACACTTCAATACTATAGCATAGAAATAGAAGATGCACATTGTATGGGTTGCTCATTGTTTAAGGAAATTTGTAATTGTAGTTTTGCATCCAGGGAAATAAAATAAAAATGCTCCTTTAATGTACTCAGTGTTAGGTATCTGCAGTGGATATGTTCTGGTCTGACTTAGACACACCTTGACACCTCTATAATCAGGGGGCATCTAATCAGTACAGATTTTTTGGTTCATTTTATATCTACTTCAGGATGAAAAGATTCCCTAGATTAGTTCTGTTAACATTCTGGGGACTCTATACTGTAGTCACTCCCATTAATTACCTAGAATTGGGCAGAAAGAATCCAAACCTTAAAGAGAATTCAATTTAGTTCATCATGGAAAGTGAAGTATGCAGAGATTAGCAATTGGAATTTCTGCTTAGACTTTAGAGTTTAAAATAACTCAGAGTAGAATTCCAAACCCATTGAAACACAAAAGCTTTAGCAATAGAACTGAGGAAAAATGAAACTTTCCACCTTAAGAACAAGACTACAGGGGAACAATGGATCTGGCGTGATCTGCTGTCACCCCTGATTTTTCGTAGTTTGGGGTTTGTAAAAATCGCAAACGTTTGTTGGCAAGAACTGTAAAGAAATAGCTGATTGCAGAGCTTGTCCCACTGAAAATATGCAGGATTTGATTCTGCTGTCCATTTACAAAAATGCAACAGTATCAAATATGTGAAAATATGTGCTGCATATATGAAATTCTTAGTAAGATAGTTCATCTTATATAATTTATTGCTTTATCTTCATATTTTGTAAGATTTACTGGAATTCTAAAGTAAGTTAGAAAAAGCATTTCCTTTTTTTTTTTTTCCTTAGGTCGTTGCACCATTTTCTCTGATCTGAGCATTGTAACCTATGATGGAAATAATTTGGCTTTATTCAAAGAAGCATCCTACATTGTTAGTCAAACTCCAGATGAAACTATAACCATCCATGTCCTTGACTGTAGAATGGTAACTAACATTTATCAGCTAACAAAAGGTGTTTGGTACTGCTAATAAGATGTATCTGAAAAGCAAGAGCATAGTAAATACTTCACATTGTGGTTATAATTCACCTCTATGCAATATCTACTAATTGTGCTTGCATTTTACAACAAATTGTATAACACTCTAACACCTGACTGTATATGCATAGTTGTGTGTGAAACAGCTGGAAGATGAGAGGTAAGTCCATGTTAACTTATGGTATGTGTAATATGGACAAGGTGGTGAGAGATTAAGTAGATTTACATCATTAGTCACTTGTGTGATTGCTGTCTTACTATAAGTACCACCATAGTCGTACCAGTATACCACCAGTCTCTTTCAGTGCAGGATTTTTATCTATGTTCATGTGGAGGAACTTGGACTGAAAACACCAATCTTCAGAGCCATAAAAGACTGTAGGAATGCCAGACTGAATTGGACCACCCTGTGCATTCCAAGTTTCTGACATAGGAGTAAGAGAGAAAGCCTAAAGAGCACCCTTTCTAATGGGTAGTGTCGATTGGCTTTTGTTATGAAAAGTTGATTTCTTATGAGCTTTTACAAAACTCCTTAAACTCCAGTCTCTCCTGTGAAAACTAGGTAATTTTGAAGTCTATATAAATGTCCATTATAAAGTTTGGTCTCAAGTTTCACCTTATGGAAGTTAATTTCAGAAGCTCAGTATGACTAATATGAAGATAATGTGTTTGTGACTTTCAGATTTTTTTTTCCTGTTGTATTCACTATTTTCTGTTTTGTTCTACCCCATGGACCTCAGGAAGTATGCATTTATTCCTGATCCATTATTTCTGTGCTGTACATAGCATACAGATTCATCATTCCCAGTCTCATTCTTGCTGACCTTCAGATATGTAATTCATATTTTTGGTGTCCAAGCAGCTAGTCCACCATACTTTTTTCCCTGAAAGCCTGTATTTCTGTTGTAATTTCAAGATCATATGATATAGCACAGTTGCTGAAAACAATGAGGTCATAGTATTTTGTTTGTTTATCCAGATAAACTTTGTAGTCTTGACTTGAAACTGCAGTCAGCAATGGTTTTCCTCTGTTAGTAGTATAATCCCCAAAAATCCTTACTATCCCAGTACCTAAAACTAGTAAGCAACCAATATATACAGATTTTGCACATCATGGCTATGGGTGATGTATTTCTGCTTTCTTCACAGAGTAATTCAAATTCAACCTCTTTGTGCCTGGCAATGTTGAACCTAACCTATGTATCAAATCAAATTATTATCAATCGTTTAAGTAGAAAGGTAAGTATTTTGAGGGATTTTATTTTCCTTTTAGATGACACCTTATTTCTGCAGTCAGCTGCCTCCTCATGTGGATACTGAGGAATAGAGTAAAACACAATAGGTCATATGATTAATTGTTCCAATTTTGTAATTAAGTAAACTTCTCCTGGTAAATTCAAAGAGATAAACTGGGATCCAAGGACAGTTAACAAGGTAAGTCACAAAGCAAGGCACATAAACTGTTAGTACTTTTGGCACCTGTACTGTCTTTATGGAGGAAACCCTGACTGCTTCTGAAATTAGTTATGACTTAGATTCCTAAACTGTCAAGAATCTGGGCTTAGTTCTTCTACCTGACAATTAACCTCTCTTTTGTGTGCTGTCTTTTAGATAACAGTAAATTCAAGGTCTGCTTGGCCTACTGTTAGAAAATATGGATACAAAGTTGAAGATTCAGGCTTCAAGTATGCAATTGAGACCCCAACAAAAATCAGAATTCAGTGGTTTCACAACACAGGTGTGATGATTATTGAGTTCAATAGTACCAGAGAACCAAGAGCTTTGGGACTATGTGGTAAGTATAGATTAGTTCAAGAGAAAAAGACTTTCAGATGCTTTGCTAGGGAAACACATTTTCCTAATGATATAAAATATTTATTGCAGGATTTCTCCCATAAATTTATTGCAGATCACTGCAAACTTTAAGTTATTATTAAAATTAATCTGTTATTAATTTTTTTTTGTTGAAATTATATTTGATAATTATTCCTCTCATCACTTTTTGCCCATGGTGTTGCTTCTGTCTGTAACCTGTCTGAATCACAGGCATGATTGCTGTTACCAAACCCAAATAAGTAAGACAGGTTTTAGTCCATAATTTCAAATGAGGTCATTTACAGATTTAGTGTTTGATATCTGTCTGATAGGAAGTGGTATGTGCTATTTTCAGTTTTTAAAGGTCAGAATGCCCTGGAAATGTAAACTTGGGAGAACTGATCTTAGTTTAACTGTTGTAGAAAATACTTTAGAGGGAATTTCTTCATAATGTTGCACTCTGTTATGTCTGTTCAGTAGTTTCTCCTACTTTCTTTTTTTCTAAAAAGCTCAGCCTTGGATAAGGTGGGGGTGTTATAGCTTTTGCAGGCATGTTTTGTTGATGTAAATCCCCACTGTGATAGCTGAATCTCTAAATTTATCTGCTGTAAATTGGAGCTGGAAATCAGGATTAAAGAGATCATATAATTACAGTGGATATCTTTCCAGTTTCAGAAAGGGCAAATGCCTGTAGCTCAGTATCAAATACCAGGAATAGCTCAGTCCAGTTTCCAGTCCTGCTGACAGAAGTGTGCTTCTCACAAAGAGAGTTTGAATTTACGCCGTTTTGAAATTTGATTGTTATCTGTAATTTACCCTAACTTCTGCTTTCAGTATTGTTCTCACTCTGTTTGGATAATTGTTATTTTAGTTAGATCAAACAGAAACACCAAAGTCAAGACAGTGGGTTTTTATAATAAGCCTGATTCAAGTTAGATTGGGAACATTACATTCCCGGTCTACAAGGCATTTTGACTAGATGACAGCACACTTCTGTGGATGGTGTTGCAAGTACAACTTCTTCAGGGAATGTGCTGTGTATTTCTGATGATCACCTCTGACCGGGAAGTTCTCTGCATAAGTCTGCCTGCACAGTGCTGTCTGGTGCCACTTACAGAGCCTGCCTCAAATGAGCTCGTTGTGCTGCATCTTTTCAGGGTGAATTAGTCTAGCCTAAACTCCTCTGCAGACACAGAAACACAGAAGCTGTGTTGGTCTGCAGCTTGTATTTGCACTTTCTCAGATATGTTTTGGCTGAAATGGAGTATTGGTAGGTCCTGCTTTCTCAGCTTCATGAAAATGCTAAAACTCAAGAGATTGTTACAGATTTGTAGCACAAGCATCCCTTGGAAGGATTCAGAATCAATGGTGTCTTTTACAGTGCAAGGACTGGGCAAATGTGGCAGCTGGTGAAGAGCTGGGGTGGGAGATGAGGGTTGTGGAGGGGAACATGGACATCTCTGTAGCAAAACTGGTGAAAAAGATTTCAAGCATGTCAGTCCTAGCTGCAATCAGATCCTGCCAAGAAAAATGTGAAGCTTTAGTTTTGCGTATTAAATCTCCTTGTCCATGTGTGAGAGAAGTGAAAAAAGCTATCCCTGACATGACAACAATCCTTTAAAGTCTTTCAGAACCATCACGTGCTTCCTGTCTGTGTTGCAAATACAGACTCAAAAGGTTCAATCAGAAACAGTTTGGAAAGCTGTTTTACTCTCTGAATACCTGTTGCTGTATAACTGATTGCCATCAGGAATTGCAAGACATGGTAAAACAGACCAGTTCTTAAGAAAAGGGTGAAATCCAAAAATACTTTTTTAAACAGATAAAGAATTAAGATTGTGCTTTGGAGATGTCAGAAGAAAACGTTCTAGAAGTCTGATACAAAAGTCTCAGAAACTGATTAGGAAGAAAGAATGGGGGGACTGATCCATCATGCTCCTTTTTTCTACCTGCTGGTTTTTAAAGCACCTTACAAGGAGACTGCTGCAATACTTGGATGTTTTTTGCTGACCACAGTCACTGTCTCTGTTACGTTGCTTCTTTTGCTCCAAAGTGTTTCAAAATTGACAACTATCGTAGTTAAAACAGAAACAAAAATGTGATGCTGGCTTCTGAGAAGTAAATGCAGAAAAGTTTGATTTTTTATTTTTTCTTTTGTTTTCCCACTGAGTGGTAATTTGAGTATAGCTGGAAGTGCAGAAAGCTCCAGTTTTATGGTAGCTCTTCACACAGTAGATGCTGAAGATTGCTCAGAAGCATAAGTAGACTAGTACAGTATTTTCTGAAGTACAGTATCGAATCAACAACCTGGCGTTTTATGGTTGTTCCCTTTTCTGACAACATTTACAGTTTTAATTTGTTGCTATACATAGAGGTGCTTTGCAACCTTTTTTTAAATATATTTTTGTTTAGTGTTTGTGCAGCTGGGTAGAGAAGTTTCAGTTTTTTAGTTGGGCTCTCTGAGCAGCTCTTTGATATGCGGTAGATTTCCATTTGGAGAGGCATCTTTACTTTTGCTTCCCTTAAGTTTTCTGAATTTTGTGTATTTTGATCCTAACAAAGACTTTATGCCTCTGTTGTAGGTTGTGATACTTCTTGAATATGCCACTTCAAACATATTTCACATGTGTTAACCTACTTTTTTTTTTTTCCTCTTCTGGTAATTCATAGGGTTTTGTGATAGAAGCTTGGAAAATGACTTGATGCTACCCAACAGGACAGTTTTAAGCCAAAGCAGTTCACCATCAACTTTTATAGACAGCTGGCAAGTGCCAGACACGTTGAAGTATGTGGGAGAAGACAGGCATCGGGACACTAATTGCTCAGTCATGAACTGCTCAGAGTGCTTAAGAATGGTGTTGAACCAGACCTTCAGCAGCTGTCACCCTTATGTATGTTAACTATTTCAAAGCTTACATTTTGAGAGAGCTGCAGCTCAGATATAATTTTGTATACTTGGTAATTTCATAATGTGAGACTACATGTAACTGTATCTGTTGAATGAGATATATATTTTTTTGTGTGCCTACAGTTGCAAGGTAAAAGTAATTGAAGTGTATGGCAGCTTGATAGGAGAGTTGCAATAAGCAACTTTCAGAATTTCATCTCTTAATTTTTGAAATCCCATGTAATTCATAAACCAGTCACAGATAATTCAGCTGTATCAATAAGATGTAGAAAAATATAAAAGAAAATAGTTTTAGGATTTAATTAACCCTTAAGCCTTCAGTAATTTAACAAGTCCCAAATTGCAATAGGTAATCTGAGAACCTGCATTCTCAAAGGCTCTAGAGACAGAGTTCCAGCTTGGAGATGTGAGAAGGCAGAACAGACCTTTGAAAGCAAGCCTAAAGCAAATAACAAACTCCTGGTGTACAAATAAATTATTTGTGGTCATATGAGTACATTTACCATTTGACCTTTTGTATGTAGCTGATTTTGATGAAGAGGAGACCAAAAATAGGTTAAAATAGAGAGGTAAGAAGAAACAAAGTAATTGTGCCTTCTACTAGAAAAACTGTATTTACCTCTTAACATGGCACTTATAAGAGATGAAACTAAGGAATATAATCATGTTAACGTTCAGGAAGTCTTGCTTTTAAATACTAGTAGATTATCTCTGTACACTAATGAAGGCTTACTATGAACCAAGAATTCTTGGCTTCTTTGTAGCTGATATTTTAAAAGGTCAGTCTTTTTCCTGCATAGCATAGCCTCTGTGAAGGTGCCATCTCCTTTTTTTTTTTCTTTATTAGATTCCACCTGAGATATTCTGTGATATATGGGCTCGAGACACTGAATACATTCAAAACCCATGTGTTTCACTAGCTGCCTACGTGGCAATGTGCAACAAATTCAATATTTGCATAGAGTGGAGGAGCTCTGATTACTGCCGTAAGTATTCTGTGTGTATGTGCACCTCTAGTGTTCACAGAGACAAAATTTGCCTAATTTAAGAGTTACTATAATTTGAAAACACCAGTGGTTCTTGAGTCTTCATGTACTTTGGTACTGCTGTAGAAAGCCATGTCTTTGGAGAAAGGCTTAAAGAAATGAAACACCTTTGAGATTAGATGGAGAGTAAGGGGCAAAACCTGAGAGCTTAGAGCATCCTGGCAGAAGACTTCTCCCATAACAACATTAAAATGTAAGGCCAAGGGGGATCTGTAGCTGGATCACAACATCTCCCTATGCTGTCCATGACAACCTAGGAAAAGCCCCCTGCAGTGATAACATAGGAAGGTCTGTGATTTTGGTGCTTGAAAATGGAAAGACTTACTGTTGAAGCATGATCCGCCCAAAATAAGAGAACTCACTGTACATAGAAATCATAAGTGATGTGTCTTTTCTGAAGTGATTTAAGGTGTGTATATTTGTACAGGGCTCATGCAGGCATGTCATAAAGCCTTGCAGATAATAGTCATGTAGTCTAATGCTTAGAGCAGCCAATTCTTTTTTTTAATTCCTCAGTTTGTATGGATTTTATAAGCAAGTAACAGTTAAAAGGAACTCTTACAAAATATAGTTCTAAATATTTCTTCCATTGTGAAGGGACACATCACACTTATTTTCATACCCCAATGATGCATTTTGTTTGGCCACTGCAAGTTATTCAGAACACTCTATGATTGATCTGTGTAATATTTGAAAATGCTTTTGAAGTTTGAATTATTTTGTGTCAAAACTGTTGCATGGTTTGATATCTCTGCTGCCAAAGTGCAAACCAAAGCTTGATGAAAATGTTACTACAAGAAGAAGAGAAGTAAAAGTGCTTGTAGATTCCTTACGTGAATTTTTATGTAGGTAACTGGTCTGTGTTGGTGTTTCAGGTTGGTAGATCCAACTGAATAGACATGCACAGGAAGCTGACAAGAAGACAGTAATATCTTCTCTTAGGTGTTGCCTCGTGTGATTACCACTTGAACATGTCTGATTTATTTATTTCCTTTCTAGCCTTCCCCTGCTCTGAAAACTTCTCCTACCAGCCTTGCATAGCTGCCTGTGAGGTTCCAGAGAGCTGTCACAATAATGAGGTTGCTTCTCTGGAGTCAGACTCCTGCTCAGTGCTGACAGAAGGCTGCGTCTGTGCTGGAGGGACCATCCTTCACCGGACTCATACTGCTGTCTGTATTCCTGAAGAAAAATGTGGTATATTTGGATGTGATTTTCTTCTTTATTATCTGCAAGTTGGTGATCAGATACTTCATTATTCATAAGTTGAGTTCTGGTTTGGTGTTGTGTGAGTTCTGAATATGTCGTTCATTTGAGGATTCTAGATATTCAGTAAACATGAACTGTGCAGGTGAGCAAGCAAGGGATGTCCTTGTGACACACAATTTTGCTCACCTTCTCTCAGCCGGGAATGCTTCTCAAAGGCTTTGCTCCTCAAAGTCTTTGCCTATGTATACAAGTAGTGTAAGTGTATCTTGGCCTCCTTTTCACCCTTTGCCAATGGTCCAGTTTTTTGATACCCAATGGCATTCAAATGGTTCACAGCAACAGTTAATTACACATTTTGGATAAAACATGTGTGTGTCCTGCCAGCATTCATTTTTATTTTCATTACAGTTCTGCCTCAGCACACCAAATAATGGGCCAGTTCTTCTCCCTAACAACACAAACCTGAAAGTGCAGTTTATGATTAATCAGACTACTAAAGCAATGTAAATTACTAATAGTTTTGATATTTGTGAAATATAAAAGTAAATTCTTTTCAGATCATCACTTTAAAAATGAAGGATTGGACTGGGATTTTAAATGACTGGCCTTGCAGTAGAGACAAAGAAAAATTGGAGGTCTGGATCTTCTGGAAGGTGTTGAGTGCCTTGCTTTTCTATACAAACTCTGTTGCAGACTGTCTCCTCTTTCACTTTTTTGTGGGGAGATGTACATAGTCAAGCCTTTAAAACTCTGAGATTTTTATGCTTCATAGATCCACATCCACCATGGAAAAAAATGGTGATCAAAATTGGAATTAAAAAGGAATTACTTCTGTTTTCTCTTGTCCCGAACTAGCTTGTACAGACAGCTCAGGAACTCCTCATGCCGTGGGTGAGGTCTGGAAAACTTCTTTGAGCGGATGCTGTATGCAAAAATGTGTTGACAGTGAGACCATTATTCCAGTGGAGCACAACTGTTCAGAGATCCACAGTTTAGACTGCCAGCGATTTGCAGAAGTGGCCTTGCTTGTTCCTGATGATCAGACGTGTTGTCCTCAGAAGATGTGTAGTAAGTATTCCTTCATGGTTATGAATGCTGCCCACTGGAATATGCAGATGTCCTTTCTCTGTGGTTTGCTTTCCTGTTACACATGCTACTTCTGAAGCAAATGGAAATGACTTTTTTTAATTTACAGATTATGTAGAAAACTGTAGAAACTTTGTACTGTTTGGCTCAATATCCAGTAGGTTTGGGGGGAGAGGCAGAGGAATAGGAGGACTGAAATAGCACTGTGTTTATTTGAATATGAATTGTGTTTCCCTCAAGTGTAGAGATTACTGTTTTATTTTTAATATCCATATACAAACAAATGATCTAGGTAATTCTGAGGGGAAAAAAATCAGATCATTGTTTATCTAGTTTACAAAGTGAGCAGAAAAAATGAGAGAAAAGCTTTTTTAAATTTAATTCTTGCTTAGCTTAGAAAGTTTCAAAAAGAAATTTCAAGTAATTTTCATGTTTTGACTGCAATCCGGTATGGTGTTGCAGTGAGTTTTCCAGAGGAGGTTTGTTTTTTTAATTCTCACAAGGACTCAGCTCTAATGTAACATTGCCTCCATGGAGAGTGTTGCAAATGATGGACACTTCTGAATCCTGCCTCATGGGAGGTTTTTGCTGTTCCACTGTGTTTTTCATATATCTGTGATTTGGAGTTTTGGGGTATCTAACTGCAAATTCTGCTTGCCACTGCTCTACTTGACTTATAAATGCATAGTTTACAAGATGCTTATTCTTTTTTTTTTTTCTCCTTTATGTAACAGTTTGTAATCAGAGTCTCTGTGAACTCCAAATCCCTGAGTGTAGCAGCTTGGAGAAGTTGGTCACCTACTACAGTGAAGAATCCTGTTGTCCCAGCTACGCTTGTGGTAGGTTTCTTTAGAAAGGTAAAGAAGTGCACCCTGTAAAAGACATTTAGTAAATCTTTCCAAGATCAACTTAGAAGGCAAAAGGTAGTTAGTGTAGATACCATTGTTAGTATGGCCATTTACAAAATTTGTTTTATCTGAAGCTCAGGGTTGGTCTGTGCCTCTGAGTAGATGTGATGCAATCTTGTGTTAAATGATCAGGCAACACCTTTTGATGCAAGGTAAAAGTTTTTCCTAAGTAGCTTGTAGTACCTCTCTGCTCTGCACTGGATATAGCATAACAAAGGAGGAATGCTGAGCTTCATCTAAAGGAATATACATGTGTTGCCCTTTTTTCAGAATGCGATCCAGAAAAATGTGAACCATTGGAGCAGATGCCAAGCTGTCAAGATGATCAAACACTAATTGCTGCTCGGGTGGAGAATACCTGCTGCATTTCCTATATATGTGGTACAGTAGCCTGACTGGTTGACATTATAAGTGTGGTTTTGCGTATGCAATGATGTCTATTATTATCTTGCCGATTAAGGCTCCTTTAGATACCCCAACACAGGCTTGAAACTGGTTAAAACAATGGGCATTAATTCTCTAAAACATAAGAAATGGCAACAACCATCAAAAGTTACAGAACAGATTTGTGCAACTGAGTAATATTCCTGGATCAAGTAGAGGAGTGGTGGTGAGGTCCATGGATGAAGGAATTCAGGACTTTTGAGTGATTGTCCATGTGCTGTGTGTGAACTAGATTCATGAGTATTTTATCTGAAAGAAGACTGAAGTTATATATGCTTTTATTCCCTGTATCCTGCTGTATCAGCTATGGCCCGTCTTAATAGACAACAAATATCCCATATTAGAGTATTATGCATATTCATTCAGTTCTTTTGGGGTTTAGTCTTTAATGGCTTAATTCAATAATAAAATTGCACTTTTGCAATTAGTATATGAGCTCAAACCTTACCATATAGTTGTTTTCTGTTTGATAATAATCTGATAATGAGGTGCTATTGAGTTTATTTTTGAACGTGTATCTGGGAATCAAAGACCCTTCCACATGCAAAAATTTAAGTTTTAATAGGAAATGTGAATTATACTTCTGTTATTTACAGTAATCAGATTGCTTTGATCATGTGGTATCAATGGGCTGTGTTTGGCTCTTCTCACTGTCAGCAGAGCATCCTTTTGACAATTTTTTGATAAAATGAACCTTTGCACTGTACATATTGAAAAGTTCCTGTTGTGGTTGTCATATGTGTTCAAGTGGGAGGATAATACCGGGATCACAGGGGATGCATTTTGTTGAGGATCAAAGATTCCTGAAAAAACTACAGTGTGACTTAGTAGGAGAGAAGACCAAGCAAAATTTTTCATAACAGGAGAGGGAGGGAAAATCATGTTTGCTTACAAAAAATGTATTAATTCATTATAGCAGGGGACAAGAAAAGGCAAGCTGCTGTGAAAATTAGCCTTTTAATTAGGGTCTATAAGCAGTGAATGCAGAGCACCTCTGTTCTCTTTCATATGAGTCTGTGACAAACTTACAGGCACATTTTCTAGGCAGTAGTAAAATTTCTTCCAGTGTTTCAGATTTAAATAATTGTTTTCTCCAGCATGCGGGGCTTGCTCGGATCAAATACCCAAATGTCAAGAAGGAGAAGTTCTTATTGTGGATGGCAACACTACTGATAGGTGTTGCCCTACATACCAGTGTAGTAAGTTTGACTTGATTTTAATATTTTAAATAACAGGGAACATGGGAAATTTTGTAGTGTGGATGTTCAGTGTCAAAAATGGTGGTTTAGAGATACAGCTCCACTTGTGCATATAAGGAAGCTGACATCTGTCGTTCTGAACAAATAATCTTAACTTTTAAAACTTCATGTGTGTAAAGCATTATCTGAATATCTGTATCATGGAGACAAGTGAGTAGTTTCAGGCCTGAAATTGTGGATATTTAAAATTGTTTAAATATTTAAATATTTGTCTAGAGTATCTGTACTCCATGCTACTATTACCTGATAGTTAACAATTAAATTTTTATTATTAGTCTTTTAAACTAAGATGTTTTCCAAATGTATTTATTATGTCATTTACTATATCTTGATTCCTATTTCCACTCATCAAAACATGACAACACTGAGTTTATTGGACCTTCTCTCCTTTAATTTTAGTCTGTGAAATTCATCGCTGTCCTGAATTCAAGTGCATGCTCGGCATGTCTCTGGTGGAGGTGTGGAGCCCGGAGAAGTGCTGCCCCTTCCGGACATGTGGTAAAATCACTGATTTGCACTGTAGTTGCCTTAGACAATGAGAGATGACACCACCTTTGGCCTCTTGGTTTTGAGTCTGGTTTCAGCCAGCTACACCATTGTGATCTGCTCGTGAACAAATGATAGAGAAAAGTGGTTTCATGGTACAGAACTACATAAACTGCCAGTTTTGCTTTTCTTGCATCCTGTAGAATTTGCCTCTCCAGACTGGGTGATTTACCATTTTGAAAATGTTCTAAGAGTTACTGTATTGGGTTTGCTGACTTTTACATCTTGAATTTCTATTCTCTCTGTTGCTCTGTTGTAAGCAAATGGCATAAAAGTTTCTAAACTCCTGTTTCTGGTGTTGTATTTTGTTTTAGAATGTGCATGCGAAACAATCCCCAAACCTCAGTGCAAACTGGTATGAAATTTATCTTCTTTGCCACTATTCTTTTAATAATTTCTTAATAAATCTATTTATCAGTATCTGAATAATAGTTTTATCAGTGAAATATGAAATGCCATGTCACCACCTCTTTTTTAGAAAATTACAGGGAGATATATCTAGTTTTAAGAAGCCAGCTAAGTCTAAATACATTGGAGAATAAAATGACTGTACAGCCCTGATATTTCCAGAGCTTTTTATTACCATATTCTGCCCCAGTGTATTCATAGAGTAGGACTGCTTTCATGCACACAGGATAATTCAGATTAAAATTTTGTGTTTAAAGTGTTGAAACTAAATGCTTTAAAGCATCAGTGTTTGCTAATATTATTTGTTATGGTGAATATATTAATATATATCATGCACTCAGGCTGCTGACTAAGCAGAACCTTCAAGAGATACTGCTACCCAAATTCTGAAGGAAAGTTGTTTAAAAGAAAAAAATCATATAGAGGAGAAAAACCACTGTTGTTTCATGTATAATTTTTTTTTTCTGCTTTTGTACCCGTAGGGGCAGAAACTTCAGATAGATGAACTGTTTCAGAACAGTACAGAAAATACCTGTAACTGTGTGAAGTACAAATGTGGTAAGTCAGAAAATAATTTAATTCAAAGAAGTGCCCTTTCAAGTGCTAAGGGAAATTAGGAATTAAAAGTCAGGTGTTCACTTTGAACATGGCACTGAAGAGGACAGGATTAACTGACATAATTTACAAATAGTGCTAATTCTCCTCTGTGTCCTCAGCAATTAGTGGGGAGAAATAGACATTTCTCAGGTACATTTCTTATCCTAAAGTAGTCTTCCAAAACAAAACAGTTGCAGAAGCCTGCACTGTTACTTGGGTGCAGCTAATAGAATGTTATATATTTATTTAGATTGCATACATGGCTGTATCTGAAATAATATGGTGACTCTAATGAAGTATTAGATTACTATTAACAGTTTGTTTGAAAACGTGACCCATGCTTCTAAAACAGGCAGAGTAGCTTTTTCCATTCCTGTTTCACTGTTCAAAACATTTTTAATGGAGTTTTGATACCAAGCTTATTGTCCTGAACATGCTGTTTGTGTTTTCTTGCAGTGAGAGACAAAGTTTGCCTGAGTAATGAGAGAGGTGTGCTGCTTCCTGGGCAGAGAATCGTGGAACACAGTGCAGATGGCATTTGCCATATTTCTTACTGTACAAATGTGATTGATCCCTCCACTAAATACTACAAAATAAACACATCTTCGATAGACTGCGCTGTCAAGTGCAAAGCTGTAAGAAATTCAAAAATTTAGACCTGTATATTGTGACTGGCGGCCTGAATTACATTGTGAAGGGTTTTGTTGAGCAGATGACAGTCATAGGAGCAAGTTGGAAACAGTAATTAGGGTATCTCCCTCTAATGATGTGCTTCCACAATTCTGGTGGAAGTTTATAGAAGTCTCCCTTCCTCCACTGTTTTCTCTGCTGTGTAAATCTTACACAAACTAAAATATATAGTGACTGCCTCCTTGGATTAATGGCATGCTGCCTCTTTGCATCCCTGCAGAACTTCAGCTGCATTATGTGCAAATTGGTACAAATTTCTGGCAGACATTAGCTGAATAAGAATCAGGAAGAGAAAAGTTATAAATAGAAGAAAAAATATAATTGTGGTGAAATCAGCTTTATAAAATAAGCAAATGTTGTCTTTTTACAAAATACAATCCATTACCATGGGAATATTATACAGAAACTTTTTTTCTAATTTTACAATTACTTGATGTCCAATGTGTGAAAAGTTAAAATTTCAGTAGTTCTTGAAGTAAGCTGTCACATTTGAGAATGGTAGAAAGACCAGTTCATTCTTGTGACAGCACAGAACTCTTTCTCACGGGAATTGTACTGAAAGTTTATAAAATATAAGTTTCATGTTTATGAGAGTGACTTTTGGAAAACAGGCAGTTAGAATTCTGTTCAATCAGTCCCAGGGGGTGGACTGACCTCAACCAATCCGAACAGCCTTCTCGCATGTATATAAATCTGTTAATAATTAAATAAATTCACTTAGCATTCTCTCAGATTGCTGAGTCCCTTTGCTCCGCTCACGGTTCAACAGCAACACATTCTCTCAAATTTGGAGCTCCTCCCCTTTTATTTCAAATAAGATCAAAGGTATTTTATGAAAGCCTCATGAATGTACAGTGTGTGCAAATGTAAGCTGTGTGGTTTTGAAAGTTACTTTCAGAATATCCCTAAAGTCAGATACCTGAAAAAATCTGCCTATTACAGTATAAAATGTTGAGCTTCAAGATGGTCTCATACAAGGAATAATCTTTTGATTTTGGCAGAACCAAGTCTATCAGCCTCCAAAAGATTTAACAACTTGCTGTGGTAGCTGCAAGAACTTGTCTTGTCTCCACACTTTCAGCAATGGCACAGTTGCCAGTTTTAAGGTGAGTTTGCACATTTTACTCCCTCAAAATATTTAGAAGTAAACAAAAAATTATTAAACACTGTAACATCTTGCCAAATAAAATGTGCAGACAAGAGCTTTATTTGGCCAAATACTAGCAGTAGGTTTGCATGTACGCAACATTAAGTTTTTGGAGAGTCAACCATATAGCTGTCAACAAAAGTTAAGGGATTCTGGACTCTGACATAAATCAGAGAATTATCATCAACCTGACTATTTTAGAACCTGTTTAACATTATATTTTTGGTGGACTTTCAAATTCAGTACTTAGAACTTGAATATATATCTAAATTATACTTTGGTCTAAGTATTACTGTCGATTCAGGCGAGATCTCATTTAATGGAATTGTTTAATTAATACCTGAAATACTGTTTTTGCTGAGTAAAGTTTCTGTTTTACATTTTTTAACAGCCTGGTGCTGTTTGGATTTCAAGTTGCATCAGATATGAATGCACCAACACAACAATAGGACCAATTCTGGTTTCCTCTGCAGTTGGCTGCCCACCCTTTAATGAAACTGAATGTGTGAAGGTCAGTGTACATGACACTGTTTGCATTCCAGCTGTGATTTATGTTTGCATGAAAAGATTTAACTCTGACAAAAGATGTTTTTACCTCATGAAGGGAGAAATTATAAATTTTTCCAGTGCAAATATTTTTGCCTGACATTTAAAGGTAAAAAATATCACCACACACCAGACTACTGTGCCAGAGGCGTGCTGGACACGCTTCTTCTAATTTTTAGATTTTTTTTTTTATTGGGGTTTGTAATATCAAACTAGTCTTCACACACCTGTCTGAACTGGGATGGTTTTCTGAGCCTGAATTCCCCTTTCTAACATTTTCCATGTATAGCAATTTGATTCAGCACAATGATCAAAAACATTGAATAAAAGGAAAGATTGTCTGAAAATCAGGAGCATCTTTTCTACTGTGACACATAAGGTTTTATGAACTAGCTTTGGAGCAAGAACAAGAGTTCTATTTGAATTTGCATAATGAAGTTAGACAAAGTGCCAGGAAATGGAGGCCTGGAGAATTCTCTTACTGCTCTCTGTAATTCAACATTTACGTGTGGATAGAAAGATCCTTTCCTTGGCGAATGATGTTATACGAGCAGGGAAGAGTCCTGAAGGAACTGGGTGGCTGTAGTTCTTCCTCACAAATAACAGTGGGTTGGTTCTTCAGAATTATCTCAGTTTTGTAGCCAAACCTTCATCCATTCACCAGCGTTGCATTTGCCCGAATAATGATGCAGAGCTTTATCTGAAAGATATTTCTAAAAGTGTAGACATGTGGGAAAGAATGCTTGAAAAAATCAAGTTTTTCCTCTTTATTTTATCTCTTGGTCAGGTTGGAGGCTATGTTGTGCCATTCTTAGAAGGATGCTGCAAAACATGTAAGTGTTTATTGACAATTCCTGCATCACAAGTCTCTCTGATTTGTTACCTTATAAATAAAGTGGATTACTTCCTATATAAAAGCTTGATCCACATCTCAAAGGCTGTGCTTTTCCTGGTTTTACCCATGTAAGTAACACTGAAAGTAGTTGAGTTAAATCAAAAGAAAACACTGACACTGAAACATTTACTCCACTGATACTGATTGTAGCTGGTCAGGTCACTGGAATTCCTGCCTCGAGTATTTTGTAGTTCTTGTGTGAAACTCCTCAAAACTTTAGGTACTGCATTTAGTATAATAAAAGGTACTGTGTTTTAGAAGGCACTTAAAACCATACTTCATCTACATTAGTATCTTCATATTTGGTAAAAATGAAGACTGATCTATGTGGTTTATAATTTAATTTTGTAAATAATGAATGTAGTAATTAATAGACATAGTTCAGAAACCTTAAAGCAGTATCTTTTAAAAGATTTTACAATTTAAGTATCCCCCCTTACTTGATTATCTGTGAGAGCTAATAAAGATTCTCTGGGGGAAAAAACCAAACCAGAATGAAAATTCTCTACAGAATAGGTTTGAAATATACTATTTCTTAATAGAAATCAGAAGCTAAGTATATTTTTTTTCTTAACACATTGGTACATAGCTGAAACATTTTGGCTGATTTCATGAAGGATTTAGGCTGAAGTTGATACTATTATAAGCAACTGAAAAGGAGATTTTTATCCTGGGCAGTATAATAATATTTAAAAATGCAAAAATATGACTTAATTTGCATAAGTGGCTGAAATGAAACCTGAAAATGTGGGAGAGAGCTGGAGAAAAGTGCAGATATTTCCTGCTGGGTGGAATGGAACTTGCACAGTTGTGACTACCTGACCTGGTACCATGTGCACAGTTACTGCAGTGGGTTATGTGCTGCCAGCTGGGAGGTACCTTTTGGTGTTGCTCATTTGTATTACATTTTGTAGTAAAAAGTTTATTGAAACTGTGCAAGATTTATCTGGGGTTTTTTTCTCTGCTTCCACCGTAAGGGAATGATAATATCTATTCAAGTTTTTTCCCTCTGATGGACCTGTGTTTCAAGCACTTGTCCTAGTTCTGTGGCAAATTCTCCATAGGCTCTCTGAGATCAGTTTTTGATTATCTGACATTGCCCTTCAATGCCCTAGCAGCCAAATAAACCAGCTTCTGAACAAATTAGTAAGACAGTTAAACATCCATTAAGCTACTTTTCAACAGGGCAGAAGATCTTGGTATTATGATTAGAGAAAGATTATAACCACTCTCTTTAATTGTTATAGACAAAGGTAAATGAACCCAGGGCATGCCTCACAAAGTAAAATTAAACCCTTGAAGAACCCAGTGACTTCAGAGATGCATTTACAAGTACATTCCTAGAGTTTTGATTTCACACCTGTTTGTGCACAACACAATACTTCTATGAATCATGTAGTTCATTCTGACTCCAAGCAAATCTGCCATGAGAGCTGTCAGTCAGTTGTAATTGTGGGAGACATTTTATGAGAACGATTATCAGCATTTTGTTTTCTTTTGAAGTACTTTGCCATTAGAAAGAATTGTGATTTTTGTTTTCAGTTTTAATTGGTCTTTGAAAATTAAGAGCCAGGAGCTTCATCAAAACCAAGAGAGGAAATTACGCTACTTCTCTGTTGTAGCTCCAAAGGCCGCCTTAAACTCAGGATACCAGATTGGCTTGGTTATACCAACGTAGATCAGATTTTTCCTGGTTTGCACGTGAGGTTTAGCAATGCAAGTAATGCCTGAATGTGGTACTGAGCTGCTGGCACCGTGATCCCTGCCTGAGCAGGGAAGCAGGACCAGGTGACCTCCAGAGGTCTGTTCCAACCTCAGCCATTCTGTGATCCTGTTATATACAGACATTTTAAAGTTGAATTCTGTTTTCCAAAATTTTGTAAGTCCCAAATGTTTTCATACTTCCAGAAATCCTCTGTAACGCGTGCTCTGTTCAATGTGTAATATTCTTACCAGGTTCTTCAGTGTCAGTGCTCCTCCCATTCCTTGTTAGCCCAGTCACTCCTACAGCCTATGTTGGCTGTCACACAGGTGAAAAATTTCATTTTTCCTGAAATAAGTAGGACCAATCCAAACAGCATCATTGTTGATTTCCAACAATGTACTCCCTGATAGGAGCACCAGGCCTCATGTTACCCAATTATTGCCAAAGCTGCAGTGTAGCACAACTGCTCGTGGTTGTTCAGAGTGGCTCCCATTTTGGTCTGTTTTTCGCTTTGCACTGTGTGGGCGGTGCATTGTTGTCAGCCAACAATGTACTGTTGGTAGTAAGCACTTGCATAGTCTTTAGCTTGCTGCATGTGTAAAATTGCTGTGTTTAAAAAGGTAGACTAATTCCATCATGTTTACAGTGCACTAGAACATAGAGACTAATTGCTTTGCTTGTTAAAGCTTGTTATGTAAGCCACATTTTTGCAGATGGTGTGTTGTACCGTTTTGCTTCCAGTGCCATGTACAGTAGAAGCAAAGAATCGCTTTCCCATCCATAGTTAGGACAGTAAATTGAAAACAGCAAGTCTGTGTTTACTCCATGAAAATTGGAGATTATCTTTGTTCTTTTTCATAAAGCATGCAATTCTTTGAATTGCAATATGGTATGAACACATTTCTTTTGGAACTTATTTTGTGAAAACAACTCTATATTTCCGCAACAGAAATTATGTTGACTGTAATTTTGTACACCCCACTGAGTGATACACCTTACCTTAAATTACACTTATGACTCTAGGACTGCTACATCAAAATCTGTATTTCTCTTTCATGTTGATGTCACTTTGACTGACCACAGTTATGAGTCAACCCAAAAACCAAGCAAGGATTTTCAACCATACAGATGGTGCAAAAGGGTCTCATTACATTACGACACATATAAAATGCTCCTGTGTTTTGTAAGGTTCTTCATGTAAAAGTACATTTTGTTGTAAAGCTCACAAAAAAGGCATTGAATACTAAAATACATGCATGGAAATACATTATGTATTTATTTTTTATGAGATACAATGTACTTTCACCATAGCCTGGATGAAGTCGTAGTCACAGCTGCACTGAATTCGTCACCCTACACACCATGTATAATGTAAAAGAAGAAAGAAACATGAAAAGAACTGTGGAAAACATGAAATAACGGTGAGTTGGGTTTTTAAAAAAACAATTTATTTTTTTCTTCATTTCTCAGTTTACTTTTTCCCTAAGCAAACATAATTCAGTGACAGTCAAACAGTAGCCAGACAATTCTGTCTGTTTCCAAGAAGATTTATTGTTGTTCTTTCTGTCATGTTGTAGAAAACTCTGCTATGTCTAGAAAGAGTACCAGGCTTATATAATTGAAAAAAAA
>VZTJ01000300.1:1634858-1675459 GCA_013397795.1 Orthonyx spaldingii
AAAACACACAAACAAAAAAAAATCCAAATAAAAACTCTGAAACAACATTTAAAAACTGTTTCTCTGAGAAGCAGTATTACTAGTTTTACAGTGATTAGAGCAGGGAACTGAACATTACACAGAAAGATGTAACTAAACCCTGTCACAGTTCAGTATTGGGTGTTGGTCAAACCTATGAATCCTTTAGTGCCCTTGCTTTTCTGGAGCTAACAGTATTCACCTTTTGACAATATCTTTGGATTTCTTGACTCAAAGAAAATGCAGCTCTGTAAGTGGAGAGGCATTGGGGGCTGCATCATGATGGGTAAAATCTGGTGTGAAACAGTGGAAACTCTTCTAATGGAATGGGCTGTTCATTCTCTTACAGATCTGCAATGTGACATGGTTTCTTCAGCATAGAGAGGATCATCCTAAGAAGATAACTCTTTGTCTCTTACCACTGAACTTTATACTGAATATCTTTGTTTTTCTTCCAATGTTCAGCATTCCCTTCTTAAATTAAATCCTTATTTAATTTCATGATTTCTTGTGATTGCTTTTATTTGATCCATGTGCCTTGTACATACTTCTATGAGAAAAATTGTGGAAATAATGTCAATGAAAATGAAAATAAAATTTTCATTTGTTCACTGGTGTTCTTTGATTTAATAAAAACATATAGAAATGTAAAGCCTCCTGAAACCCTGTTCTTCATCAGATCCTGCTGTTATGTATTCATTTTAAATTTTGTTTATACCATTGGAATGCAATTGCTGCTATTAAAGTTTGTTGTATTTATTTCATAGAAAATGCACTTTTAATGTTATTAACAAATCTTACAGGAGAGTTTGATCAATTTTACAAAAGTTTTTGAAAACAGTGGACTTACTCTTGAAAGGCTTCTGAGTAAAGAATAAACTTTTTATAGTTGTTATTAAAGATAAAAAGAGATATTTTAACGAATTAAACAGTTTTAAAAGTGATTCAATGTACAGTTAATGTCACTTCACCAAAATTTTGTATGTGCAGTGATGTATTGGATGTTATCTTCTTTGTGTCTCTTGAACCCATAAAATAGTCAGGAGTGTTCTTGCCTCTGCGATGTTTAGAAATTTGAGCTGCTATTTTTAAATCTATGCCCACTTTGCAGGTAAGGAAGATGGTAAATTCTGTAAGAAGGTGACTGTTAGGATGACCATCCGCAAGAACGACTGCAGGAGTAACACACCAGTAAGTAAACAGCCATTGTGATTTCTTTCAATAGAAGAGAAAAAATATGAGATACAAAAAGAAGGCAGAAAGGGAACTCAGATTCCACAAGGCCACCGGTTGTCTCCATCTCTGTCGCAGAGACAGAGGTTTCTGTGTTTCACAGAGCTGTTTTAATGCTTCTCTACATTCTCAGCAGTCATTTTGTCAATAATAAAAAAGGAGGCTGTTATTTCTTTTTGTATGCATTTAGGTGCATGTCGATTTAGTCTCATTTCACCCTCTAATGCAATTATTATATGTAAATTAAGTAATATAACTGAATCTTGCCCCGATATTCTACAGTTAAAAACAGCTGCAGATGTGTGTAATTTTTCATCTGCCCAGGGAAAGTGTTTAAATGCCAACTTCATGAAGAAAGGAATCCTGGGCCCTGAAAGCTTTTTTTAGGCAGCAGCATGAGCACACTGTAAAATGTGAAGGAAGAATGAGGCGCTATCTGTGTGTCTATCAAAGGATTTAGTGTTGGAGGACACCAACCATGTCCTGCTGAGCAGTAAGGCTGAGGGCAGCAGCAAGGGTGCAGACAGACGTCTCGTGTGAGATGCGTAAGAGCGCCTGGAAAAGCTGTAATAAAAGAGAGTAGGGAAACAGCTGTAGCCTCTAAAATGACTCCGAGAGTACATTTAGTAGAGTAAGCTGTTGAGCAGCCAGGAAATTTATTCTCAGTGTTCCATTGAACAGAAACACAAATCCTGACTATTAAATTTGAAAAAATTACCACTTTCTTAAGCCTATTTGTCTTACAGTCTATATTACACATTTGGTATCGTTAGTAGTAATTCCCCTCGGCTTTCCAAAGGATTGGTTCTTTTATTCCTCCTTGCTGATACCCAGTATAGCAACACTGCACCAGGGTATCACTGAAATGAATACTGTCGGGAGTTGTGGAAAGAACATTTCGTGCTGTGTTCAAGCCAAGGTTGTTAGGAATACTTTAAAATTTAAACCTGAAATTGCTTCTTTGTGTCTGTTAAAATAGCCAAAATCTGTTACTGAAATTGACAAAAAAGTCATCATTAATATAAAAATATAAATATTAATATAAAAATTCTATTCAGAAGTTATTTCTAGATGTAGTGGGATTTCATAAAGGGCTAGAGGAAATAAGTCCAAATTTTTCACTGCTTTGCTGTTGGATTTGGATGCCTAATGTCTTCGGAGTTCCTTGAGAATCCCTAATTATGCTACCTGCTCCATTTGTGAATTATTGTCTGTGTGTGTTGCCAGGTGAACATTGTTTCGTGTGACGGAAAGTGCCCGTCTGCCAGCATTTACAACTACAACATCAACACCTACGCCAGGTTCTGCAAGTGCTGCAGGGAGCTCGGGCTGCAGAGAAGGACTGTGCAGTTATATTGCACCAGCAATTCAACCTGGGTCAGCTACTCCATCCAAGAGCCCACAGACTGCTCTTGCCAATGGTCTTAAAAAACAGAAAAGAAAACAGCAAGCCCAGCTGTTTGCAGCATAATTTTGTAATAGTTTATCTGTTAAACACACAATAGCCAATCCCCTGAATTTCACCAGTTTAATGCAGAAGAGAGCATGAATACATTTGGACTCTCCTAAATTTCTGAAAAATGTTTTTGCATCATTTGTATTGTGATTTGTTTTCATTCACAGGGATTGTTTTAAGGGTTCTTGTGATATGTGCCAACTTAAAAGGTGATTTGCATTAGTGACATCTGAAGAGAAAGAACACCATCTGTTCTGTTCTGGGAGGCTGACCCATTCTTTGCCAAGCCCCCATTCCAGTTTTTCATCATTGCCCAACTTACCTGGCAGCAGGTCACTATTTTGAATGCATTGTAATTGTTGCAAGTACATTTAGTGTCTATTAAGAAAAATTCTTTGGACAACATGAGAGTAATTTTCAGTTTAAATCATATTCCTGTTGCTAAGTAGAGCATGTATAAGAAATTCAATTTAGGATTTATTGTTTTTAAACAGGGAAACATTATCCATACTGATAACTGTGTGTAATATTCCCTGGGAATAATTTCAGTTTTTCTAGTGTGTTTTATATTGTAGTGAAAAGCATTATGTCAAGCATGTGTTTATGGAACAGATCAGCTGCCTTTAGGCTATCTAGAATAGTCACTAGTCACTTTATCTTTCTGCTAAGCAATATGACATAAACTGAAAATACACAGATTTTAAAAATTAAAACCATTTTATATTCCTTTGTATAGATATAACTTGAATGAAAACATTCGTCTTATGAAATGAACCATACTTAAATTGTCCCTTTAGGAAAAAGAACTTTGTTTAACACTAATTTTAAAGATGTGAAAGTTGAATAGGAAAAAGAAAATGAGGATTATATATCTGCCTCAAAGAAAAACAAAATTGAAAATCTTTGCTACCTGTATAGTAGGTGCAAATTTTAATAACAAAGTGCTTGAAATTGAAAATGTACAATTGTAAGGTTTGAAATTTCAAAAGCAATTTTTTTATTAACTTGAAAATTTAAATTGTTTTTTGTAATGAACTGATTTTTTTCTTCTGTGAGCTAGAGCTACTATTCTATTCTTCTTTAACAAAACCCACTGAGATTAAGCCAAAATTCAGTAGCTTTTGTTTTGTAGATTAAAATTGTAGATAGCATGGAGAGATACGCTTGAGATCTATAATAGTAAATAGATCTCAGCATAACTTCTTTGAAAGCTGCTTGTCTGAAGTTAATCCAAAGAAAAATTCATTGTTAAAATCAATCATATGAACATTTTTGATACTAATTTTGTATACTGTACATTTCATTCTTACAATATCTAATAAACAACAGGAAGTCTTATTTTGTTACAATTAATTTTGCTATCATTGTTGAAGCAGCTTACTGTCATGTGATGAAACAATATATTTACTAATATTTTTCTTCAGTGGTGCACTTGGGTAATTTTAGGGTTTTCTGATATCACAAGTACTACATCAAGGAGGAAGAACTACTTACGGATTTTTTTTAAATCTACATATTTTTTCTGATATCATCACAGTTCACGTTTATCCTCAGAAATGCAAAATTCATCTATGTAATTTTATTCAAAATGAAAATTGGAAAACACTTGTTCATCAAAGTGTAACAACACAACTCTGACGCTGTCAGACTGTTTTTCCTAGAAAAACAGGGGAAAAAGAAGGTAAATTTCTGCACATTTCCTTTCCACATTTTTGTCTAAATTAACCTTCAGTTTGACTGCAGTGTGTAGACTGTGTTTTGAGTAATTGCTTTGCAGTGATGATCACCCTTCAGTACCTAGGGCCAAATGTGTTTTTAAGCTCTACCTGTTGTTGGTGCAGTCCCTACTCACTTTGCAGAACATGTTCCTTGTTCAAAGTTGTCTTCTAAATAGCAAGAAAGGACTGAATTTGGGAGAAATGCATCCTTTGGAAATCCAGGGGAGAAAATGCTGTTTACACAACATTGAGCAGGCATAAATCCTTGAAGCCACGCGCTTAAAATTCATGCGTTGGCTTTTTCAAAGGAGAAATTCAGCCTTCTTTAGTTTATCACCTGGCAGCTCCATCCTAGAGGGCAGGAATTAATAAGAAGAGATGTTTCTTTTGCTCTCAACCAAGATAGTATTTGCTGTGAAGCGCCAAACACCACCATGAGGGACAGACTAGAGCAGGAATTAAGCCAACCATCCTTTTTCCCTCTGCTGCAGCGTGGGCCCTCCTCTTGCCACTTGAGCAGCGAGCTCATTGGTTCTAGAAGCTCAAGGCAGTAACCCCGAAAAGCATTCGAGATCCAAACTTTGAGCTCTTGGTTGAAGAGAAGAGTTAGTGCAGGCAGCAAGAGAAGCTGACATTAGTGTGTCCGGTGACCATAATCACACACTGCTGGTGCTGCCACTTCAGCAGTAAAATAATAAACATCATGGTAAGTCCCTGCTTCTGGTTTTGCAAACATTAGGCTTATGCTGGGAGAAAGAAGGGGAAAGAGTCAAACTACCTCTGGCTTGGCAGGGGAAGGTACTTTAATCGTGCATCCGTGTTAAAACTTCACACATCCTCAGCCTATCTGTGCTTGTTCAAAGCCACGCAGGCCCTTAGTGTGTTTACACTGCATTTGCACAAAGCAGCTCAGCTGGAAAATGATGTGCCTTGTTTGTACTTCCACATCTTTGGAAACCAAAGGACCTCAATGTGGGTTTCACCTGGCCCTTCCATGCTGGAGATATTTGGGCTGTAACAATGACTGAGTCCTAAAATAATTTTATTTTCTTTTTATTAATGCTTTACTTGAAACTGACCTGCTTGAAACTGAGGCTTCTTAACACTTCTTTGCTAGTCTCAGAACTTTGCTCCACCCTTGATAGCCCTGTTCTCCTCACGTGTGTTGGCATGCATTTTGTTTCTTCACAAAAATGATTCCTAATGTAGAGAGAGAAACATCACACGCTTGCGTTTCATTAAATCTAGGAATAAAAATCTTTCTAATGCTAGGCAGTTTTCCATCTTTGCCTGAAAAGTTTGGTATTTGAGTATGGTTGTATCGGTTGGTTGTTACAGTGCTTATTGTTCATTTTCATCTCCTTTAAAAAGCACTTTATTTGCATTGCCTCAAGCAAGCTTACCCAGCCTTGATTCACAGGAAAATATGAGACTTAGTGCTGGACTCTTGAATATTATGGATATTGGCCCTTGAGAAAGGCCTTTGAAAACAAATATAATTATATCAATTATGTTTTCTAAATGCTCACTGTCTAGGGTTATTAGTACATGATCTGGATTCAGAATAATGGCCTCTTGAGTAATGCTTCCTCTAATTAGTGATAGTGCTGCCTGATGGTTTGCTAAATTAATCTGAGATATTGGCACATCTGCAGTTTAACGTGAACTGTTAGTCACAAGTTAACTTACACCCCCTCAGACAGCTCTCAAGTATGCAGCCCATGAAGTCACACCAAAATCATGCAAAAAATGTTGCCCTCACTCTTATCTCTGCCCACACCACCATCTCTCTCCCCCGTACAAGTGGCTAGCTATGAATAATTAAAACGAGGTAACAGCTGCTATGCAGATGGTGATTTTTTGGAAAAATCCCCTCTTAATGTGATGAAGACATCTGATCTCTTTAGAAACAGTACCTGACAGACTGCCATCCCCTTAGATCTGCTTTCTGTGTGGACTTCTGATCAAGGCTTTGATCGTGTCAGTTCACATCAACTGTTTACAACACAGATATCTGAATTAACTCAGGTGTCCAGGTTTCATCCATCACCAAAGAGAGATGCATCCAGAGAGTGACTCTATCCTAAAATAGCTGTCTAAGACTGATATGGTGATTTATCCTCCAGATGTATCATCTTTCCTTTTCACTGTGGAGAGAACCTGGATGGTAAAATATGGTTAGGTACCTCGCTTTTGGGCTATTAAAATTAGTTGAAATTAAATTCACCTTTAATGGTTAAAGATATCTCAACAGGCTCAAAAATCAGGTATGCTGGTTGTGGCACTTATCTGACCACCTCATATGAAGTGATTAATGGTAATATTTGATTTGCATGAAGCTGAATGGAGTGTCATTTGTCTTGTTTGGTCTGTCCTGTATGTCTCAAAGTATACTTATTTTGTATGACAGCTACAAAACTATCCCTGTATCTCCAGAGCTGAAGACAGACACTGTCATCAGCCAAACCTTCAAGATGGAAAAGGGCAGGTGAATTTGCAAAGATGTCATGTGTGTATTTCCCTAACAATATCTTCTATTAGCTGGAAACAGTTGAGTGAATTTGAATGTATTTCTGTTTTACAGACCTTTCATTGTGTAGATATTGGCTTGAGATTTGCAGGTGATTTGTGATATTGCTTTCTAAGGTTTTGGATTCCAAAATCTTTAAGGTAATACGATTTTTCAGAAAATTGTGAAACCCACCTGGGAAATACAAATAAGCACTTATTGTGTCTACTTGGGACAACTTTGACTGGAAAAAAAAGCTCCACTTTTGGTTAAAATCCCTGAAATGTTAAAAATGGTTTTCTGATAACTTCTTTATTTTCAAATATTTAGTTGAAATAACAGTATCTTGGATTCTGACTCTCATCCTTTTCATTTCTGCTCTGGAAAAGGGGTAGAGAGGAGATGAGGGATGATATTTATAATGAAAACATTTTGAAGTTTTTCTCTTCAATTTGGACTGGCAAGCCCAATTATCATGAAGTTGTTACACAGGGGAAAGTGGGAATCAGTACCTAAGGGAGTCTATTGTGATTTTCAGTGTCAGAGGTGGGAAAAAAGTCCTTCCCTTGATAATGAAGGAAAACTGACATGTTCTGTGGATACTGATGGCAATGGGCTTGAGTGCAGCCCTTGTGTAGGATGACTGCAGATCATAGTAGTTTCTCTCCTGTCTTATTCATGTGTCATAGGGCTAAAGGAGGAGCGTAGGGCCTTCAGGTAGCTCATAATGGGAGTCTTGTAATCACCTATAATTGACATGAAATGAAAGAAAATATAACCTAGTGCCCTATAAATGCTGTACTTAAGCTGGAAGGAAATTTACAGCATTTGCGCTTCCTTCTCTGGAAGGAAATTTACAGCATTTGCACATTTTTTTGTTGGCTCCAAGACTGGAGCACAGGGGGGAGGGAAGGTATCATTTTTAGGCTTTAGATTTGGCCATATTGTAGCACTTCCAAATCTTCTGTCAACACTGGCGTGATGTTGCATTCATTAAAAAATGCACGACCTTTTTAAATACCCATCTGTTATATAAATAAAAATAATGCAGCCCTATATTTTTAAGGTATGCTAATCCTGCATGGCCATGGTCTAATTATCAAATGATTTCATGCTACCCTGGTGGCAGGCAACATCCAGACCACTGAACACTTGCTATGGATCTCTCATTAAATCCCTCTTGCACAGTTTCATTCATAAATTTACCATGGCTTTTAAAACAAAATAGTTTGATGCTTATACAGCAATATCAAATAAAAGCAGTGTGTTTCCAGAATGCAGCAACATTTTTCAGACGCTCCACTTCATGCATGACTGAGTAATGGATGGCAAACTCTCTTATTGCTGCCTTTTACCTTGAGTGGAAGTCTTGATGCTGGTAGGGAGTGCATGGTGGTTGTACCCAAAGATGAGATGCCCTGGGTGTCACCTTTGTGAATATTCTATTCTCTGCACCAAGCTTCATTTGGATAATAGGTGCCCTAAGTTGGCACCAACATTCCTGTTGCACACCCTGCTCCATTCTGACTACGTTGGAGCTAGTACAGAGGTGCTGGGATGCTCTCGGCTTTTGCCTTCTCTGATGTTCCTCCAGCACAGCCCTGTGTCTCCTCCCTTGTGAAATATGGTGCCTTAGAGCTTTAGAAACATGTCATGTTAATCTTGGAGAGCCAAAACGCAAAGAAAATTGTGGGTTTGTTGGTTATGTTGTTAATTTAACTTCAGAAAGGTTTGGAAAGTTACTTGGTGAAAGTGGGTGGCGGAAGTGCTTGCTTATTTCCATATGGCAATTTTTGACTTTTGAATTCAGTGCAAATGGCTTATTCCCAAGTGACCTTATGATTAACTCCATTAACAGTGGAATTATTAGAAACAGAACTGAAGTATTTGTGCAGATTTACCTTAGACTGCAATTTACCCTAAACAATTTCATACCATCTGTGCCAACTTAGGGCCATCTGCTCTTTTACAAGACAAGTTTTGGAGCTTAACAAGAAATCTTCCTTCTGTCTTGTGACTTGGAGTACTCTGGTAGTATCACTTTCTCCAGGCTTGCACCACCCCTCATTGTGTATTTTTTAAAGCAGTATGAATCCCATAGATCTATTTCCCTTGATCTCCCAAAGCACTGCTGCGGTGGAAATAAATAGAATTATTTCTACCTCTGTGTGAGGGCCGATAGAGAGCCAGGTATCTGGACAAGAGTCATGGGGGTGACAAAGAACCTCTGAGCCACTGAGGACAGATCAAAGCACCCTCAGCAGATTTGCAGATGACACCAAAATGAGCGGTGTGGTTGACACACATGAAGGACAGGAGGCCATCCAGAGGGATCTGGACAAGCTTGACGAGTGGATCCATGGGGAACCTAATAAAGTTTAACAAGACCACGTGCAAAGTGCTGCACCTGGGTTGGGACAACTCCAATATCAACACAGGCTGGGGATGAAAGGATGGAAAGCAGCCCTGCCCAGAAGGACTTGGGGGTGCTGGTGGGTGAGGGGCTGGACATGATCCAGACATGGACCCTCACAGCCCAGAGAGCCAAACGTGCCCAGGGCTGCATCCAGAGCCCCGTGGGCAGCAGGGCAGGGAGGGGATTCTGCCCCTCTGCTGTGCTCTGTGACACCCCACCTGCAGTGCTGCATCCAGCTCTGGGGTCCCCAGCACAGGAAGGGCATGGACCTGCTGGAGGGAGTCCAGAGGCGGCCACCAAGATGATCAGGGGGATGGAGCACCTCTTCAACAAGGAAGGTCTGAGAGAATTTGGATTGTTCAGCCTGAAAAAGAGACAGATGTGAGGTGACCTAATTGTGATCTTTCAGTACCTGAAGGGAGCCTACAAAACAGATGGACAGGGACAAGAGCACGTAGTGACAAGACAAGGGATAATGGCTTCAAACTGAAAGGCAATAAGTTTAGATCAGATATTAGAAAGAAACTCTTTCCTGTGAAGGTGGTGAGACACTGGCACATGTTGCCCAGAGAAATTGTGGATGCTCCATTTGCTGGAAGTGTTCAAGGCCAGGTGGGATAGGGCTCTGAGCAACCTGGTCTAGTGGGAGGTGTCCCGGCCCATGGCAGGGAGGTTGGAATGAGATGATCCCTTCCAACCCAAACCATTCCGTGATTCTATGATTCACTGGTGGTAGCAAACAGCACCCGTGTTCAGGTAGCTGGGGGCTTCCTGGGAAGGGGAGCATAGGGAGAGATACCTTGTGACTGTGAATTTGGATTAATTTCCTATTCTTGCTGCATTCTTGATGAAAGGTTTACCACATCCAGTACTTCCATATTCTAGTTCAAATCACCTTGTACAGTGCAAAATATTTTTATCAGCTTTTTATACTTGCCCCAAACTGCTTCAAATAAGAATGAGAAAGTACCACAGGAGTGATTTGCATCAATGTGCTATCAGCATCCCTGTCTTCCTGCTAAAGTTTAATGAATTAATTTCCCTCTTCTCTGGCACAGCTAATTCTGATTTAAGTATTTGTAATAAGTTGGAAATTTCAGTGAGTCGTGTGCTTACTCACAGAAGTATGTGGCTTGCTCAGTGCTTACAGAACTTGTTTTTGTTACCAGGTCATTTGAAGTTCAAAGCAGTTGAAGATCTTTGCAGCAGTCTTTGAGATACTGCTGTTCTCTGTGCAAGAAAAGCCTTGTTCAGGGCAACTGGGAAATGTTTTTTGGATGTGGAATCTTCGGTAGCACACACTGCAAACTTAGGGAGGACAATGTCCATTACAGAAAATTTCTGTCCAAATTGCTTGTCTAACCTGTAAACTTTCAAAATAAGAATTTTCACAAGAGAGGGTTCTGGGTAAATTATTTGGGGGCTGAGCTGCTACCACCAGCTCTAGCAAATAGTAATTCAGGGAGGGTTAATGGATGTGCAGCTGAAATCTGTGTTACTCGCTCTCCCACAAGTCAAGCACCTATGGCCAAGTTAGCCTGGTACTTCCAATAAACAGGTAACTGAAAAATGTTCCTGAAAACAGGGAAACTGAAAAATAAATTTCAATTATTTGTTGTCCTAGTTGTACTTGAAGTGTATCTACACTGTGGCTACTCTGTGTGGATATATATTGTATACATACAATACATGCAATTGTATATGTGATACTGATGGCCAACAAACAGCACTCAGTATTCACAAATGTTTTCTCTTTATACCTGTTGAATATTCCATTAAAGCACCATTCATTTTATATTTGTATGTTTGTGCAAGTAGGCAAAATCAGATATTGCCATCTAATATGTGTAGTAATAGGGGTTTTTATTCAAAGCACTGGTTACTAATTGGATTTTCAGTTCACTGACCTTGTCACTTCTCTGCTGAGTTCAAGATGTTAAGAATATTTTCCAAATGGCCAAATCTCATATTTAAAATTCTAATGTATTTTACATAACATAAGATGTTTTTAGTACCAGAAAAATTCCATTTTCCTCAGTCCAGTTTCAGGTTCCTAACCTGATTTTCTGGGCTTAATCCTCTTCCTGTTGAAATCAATAAGTACATTGTAATATAATGATTCACGTTCAAGGTTCAACCATAGAAAATTAAGGCTACATGCTGATTTTACTGCCATTGTTGAAAGATGATCTCTTAAAATGTGTAAAAGCACAATAAACTCTTTAACTCTTTCAGCCCTAATTTTTTTTCTCTCTTCAGAGAATCTAAACACTTTAAAATGGATCTTTGTTTTAGACCTAGTGATGGCAGGGAGATAAAAGCTGAGAGATGCTGGTTTTTTAGGCATTCCTTTTGTGGTTTCAAATGCTTTGTAGTGGGACAGTCCCTTCTTTCCTTAACTATTGCATGTTAAGCAAGACTAAAAGGAATTTAAAAGCAGGTGGAGCACATTTTATTGTTTTAATATAAAACAATATGGTTAACACTATGGAAGTGTTGAGCTTTGATTTAGCTCTTTGAGAGACGTGCAGAGGCACCCCCTGTCAATCTGTGTTGCTGAAATGTACGGGATGTGCTGTGAGGGTTTGGGTGCCCTGTTGCCATTGGACAGCCTGGTGGCATCTTGTGTGCTCTGCACAGAAGTCCCCTGGTTATTAACAGGGTCCTGACTGATGCTGGTGAATCAAAAGATGAATATTTTAAAATGGGTTCTGGGATGTGCATCAGGCTGTCCTCAAATGGCTCTTCTGGAAGATGTAAGTGGCACCTTTTCTGCTTTGCTACACCACATGGATGAGATAAGCATGGGGATATCAGAAATGTGAATTCTGCCCCAAGTGTGCTGGAGTGTGGGAAGCACTGTGGGGGCCCTGCTCCCTGTGGATGTGCATATGAGGAGCCTCTCCCACTGCTTTCCACCAAAGCTGTCTGTGAAGGTCATTAACATCCCAATGCTCCTTCCTGGGAATAAAAGTCATTATACATTCCAAAGCTCCTTCCTGGGAATAAAAGTCATACATTCTATAGCTTCTGCTTCCTAAACATGAAACTGGGTGTTCATGGAACAAATGCACCTAAAGCATGAACTTCAGGCTCTTTGGCATCCCAGCTGAACAACTGTTTTCTTCTTAACTACAAAATCTCTAGGAGAGGAAAAAAATTAATTTCAATGTCTTCCCTCTTCCTCACCCCAGAAGACCTTCTTAGGAAGTGAAACCCTTTCCATTAGGTTTCCAGTCTCATGCAGGCACAGTGATTTCCCTCCAGCTGCTGAAGTCTCATGTCCTTTCTGCCTTGGGTAGAGGAAATGCTATGTTCCTTGGTGAAATACAGCCTTTTCCCCTCCTGCAGGAGCTTGAGGACATTCTGTCCCTCTCCCTGTTTTTGGGACCCTGTATGGAAATACAGTTATCTGGAAATGGGAGTCTATGCTAGCTGCTTGGGGGTCCCTTTCTTGTACAGAGGGATAGGGAAACTGAGACTGACAGAATGAGACTTGTAGGCTTTTTCTAGCATGGAGGTTTGTGGGAAACTGTGGACTGATCAATGAATATTTCTAGCACGGGTGGAAACCTGTATTTTCACAAGTGCAGTATCCAGAAAAACTTAGTCTGAGAATATACGGTACAAAGTACACAAAGATGGTACAAAGTACACAAAGATTGTACAAAGATTGATTCCAATTCAAATGTACCCATTATAGTACAAGACACTACTTCTTTTCTGAATCTTCTGATCCACCATGAAAGGACTGCCAGATTGCAGATATTCCCTCCTCATCCCCAGGTGATGGGGATGGGGAGGAAAAAACTTCTTTTTTGGAAATGCAATGGCTGATCCATGTTAGACCAATGCAACTTAACTGAGGAGAAAAAAGGCTTTAGAGGGTAAAAGACAGAATAGATACTGCTTGGTCTCCTTGCAGATGTTCTGCTCTGGTGGTAGAAGAACGGAGTTGGCAGTTTTGGCAAGGGTGGTGGGTACATCTGCTCCAGGTAAGAAGATATTCCCTGTTCCATACTTCTTAGTAAAAAGGAAACTCTTACAAAGCAATGCTGACAGGGCTGGTGCCTCCCAGTGTCTTGGACTTCTCTAAATGCTGTAGTGGAAAGCAGTCATGAGAAAAGTTGAAGAATTTTCTCCAGCTCATATAGATACAAAAGAGTACTAGTACATGTGTGGTTTGTTTTTTGTGTTGGTTGTTTTTTTGGGATCTGGTTTGGTTTTGAGTTTTCTGGGGTTTTTTTAAGAGACCAAGAAATTATCTGGTCTATTGGTTTCCAGACTGGTTTTTGTGATCTCCTAAGAGAGAAATTTGTATGTAGCCTACATACACTACAGACAGCCTCAGACACTGAGAGGGAGGACTCTGTGATGACATAAAACCAGGTGGAGAATCTAATGTCAGAGGCACAGCTGACGTTTTACATTCAAATATGTCTTCAAGTTCACCAGTTACTACTACACCAAAGAGCAAGGATTTGTGCTTTCTTCTTTGGCAGATAGTGATTCTGGCTTGTTTGGTAACGTGGAAGGAAGATTGTTTCCAGGAGCTGGTGTTGGTACTTTGTTTTCTGGACCAAAGCAAATTGACTTATTTTTAGACTGGTTTTGATGTGGCTGTGGGCTGCCAGTACACTTCAGGAATTTGTGTTGCATAGTTTTCCCTGCAATATCTAACCCTTGACTCCTAGGAGTGTAATACAATATACGTCCTAGATAAAAGCATCACAGTGATAATGCAACTTGGAATCAGAGTGAAAGTTATGGAACAAATGGAAACACTTCCTAGAAAGATGTTACAGCTTGTACTTGCAAAAGCTTTGATGAATTAATGTGTAGTGATATCCTTACTTTTATTAAGTAAGGTGTTGAAACTATGAGATGTATGCAAATAGCTCAAAGTTATGGCTGATGAGTATTATGAATGGAAGAGTGGCCTAAAAATTAAATACAGGATTATCTGGGTGTAGGAAGTGTTTGGCTTTACACAGGACAGTCAATGCATTGCCAAATCACATCATGCCACCGAATATGGAGGGGCACAAGTACTTCTATCAGGGCAGCTTATGATTCAAAATGTTGAAAACCACTTTAGATGGCTTTTTCCATTGGTAAGAAGCTGACTAGGATTGTTTTGGTGTTTGATTTATAGTTTGTTTGCTTGTTTGTTTTTTAAAAAGAAGCTGTCATTAATTTTTGCCTCGAGAGCTGGAATCTAATTTCTAAGTTTGAGGAGGGTATTGCTAGTGTGCTTTCTGCATGTAAAAATTATCTTCCTAAACCTATCCTGTATTTGGCTGTCTGTTGGGATCTACACAGGAGATTTTAGCTGTCTTAAAAAAATTATGAGGCTGGAGAACACATGAAATTTTCCCTTCCTATTTGAAGTTAGACTGAAGATACTTTTTTTATTTGCACAAATGTTTGCATCATTGATGTTAAAACAGGGAACTCTCAGGCGGGGCAGGGGGGGGTGTCCCTATTAAGCTCTCTTTCTATTATTTTAATTCTTGGTTTAGCTTTATTACTTGTAGATTCATGTTTTGTATAACAAGTGTGTTTGTATATGTTTTAGATATGTCAACTTCTCATCTATTTTGATGCTTTAAATAGAGAGGAGAAGAACTTTGAGGGGAGTGAGCCAGGACCTCTGCTCTTGAAAATGGATAGGGCTGTGTGTAGTAGCAGAGGATTTGCTGCAGTGTCAAAGTGCAGGATCTGGGTTTAGAGCAGGAGTGAAAAGGTAGTACATGGATCTCAGCCGGAGACAGGCAAAACAGTTTTACATGAAGTACATGTGAAGAGCCTCTTTGCATTGAAAACCTCTGCATTAAAGGAGTACATAAAAGGAGAAAAACAGAAGACTAAAGGAATTGATTTCAAATAGCTGGAATGTAAGACTTGAAGGTCCACAGAGCTATGTCTTCATTATAACTTAGCTTTGAGAAAAGTTGGTAATCTCACTGGACCTGTATCCACAGCTTTGTCTTTGCCTTTCCTTTGGCTGGTTCCTCACCTGGTGCTGAACAGTCAGTGGTCAGGTGATGACACTGCTTGCTGCCTGCACTTACATTTATTTCTGTAGTAGTAGTGTTGCTGGAGTGATGATTACAAAATTAGAGATGGAAATGTTTCTTTGGATTGTCTTTGGCTTTAATGATGCTCCTTCATCTCCTGTAAATGCCAAGAGAAGTATGCTGAGAGCCAAGACGTGCTTGGCATAATTACTATAGAGGTAGTTCAATAAGCATGCTGGAAGACTTCTGGGAGCTTACTGCAGCAGGATCCAAGAAGGGAATGTGACAAAGAGGGACTGGAGTCATTGGTCCTGCATACAGTCAGCCCCATCAGGTGCATGTTGTCCCTTAAGGACAGGTAGCCAGTGGCAGATGTAATTCATGGAAAAAAGAAGTAGCCAAGAAAACCAGCTTGTGAGAGTAAATGAATGTATGTTCCAAGAAATTACTACCAGGAAGAAGTGACTAGTGATGTCCAAACTGTCTCCATTACTGAGTTTATAAACACTTTTGGTAAATAAGAGGTTAATAACTCTGTTTATAGTAAGAAAAGACCCCTGCCCTAGGATACACACACTTCACTGTACCCAGATAATCCCTGGAGCAAGGAGGTTTAAGGTAATTTGTGGTGCAGCTGTCCTTTCCTGGAACATGAGCAAATTCTCCTGCACATGGTCAGCTGCAAGAACAAATGTCTATAGCAAATGAAAAAACAAGATGTTCAACCGCAGCCTTCTGCACTTCCAAGAGGGGCACGTGAGCAGGGCTGTTCCTCCCGCCGGAATCAAACTCCACAGCACGAAAGGGTTTAGTGTGCGGCTTATGGCCAAGTGGAAGCAACGTGTCAGTGGTCAGGGAGGAATGCTGGTGATGGAAACCCAACTGATTGACACACGGTGGCCATAAAGTCATAGTAAATCTATTGTTTTGCCAGAAGGAAGCAGGGTTAGAAAATGTATAATCATTACAATCCCTGTGCTATACAGCATCAAGTGACGGTTGCTCTCCCCTTGCTGGGGCGGTTCATACTTGGCTTAATCCCAATGAAGTCTGTACTTGGGTGAAATCTTCTTATGCTGCATGTGGTTCAAGCCACAGCCATTCCTGTGTTTTAGCCAAGAAATGCCTCTATGGCACGGCAGAATTTAGCTCAGTATTTCCAAGGAGATGCTTTCTCTATTGTGTTGCTGCAGACAGCCCCCACACTGCAAGGTGGCATTTAAAAATTATGATCTGGGAACTCATTCTCAATAAAACTATTAACAAAAATCTAGCTAATCAAGAGAAGAGGAATCCAGTTCTCTGGAACAGATATCTTTTACCTACAAAGAAGTGAAAGTAAAAACAGATAAGAATGTCATTAATAGCTAGAGGCCAAAGTTACTCCTGATCAAACTGAGCTGAAGGAAAAAGTTGCATTTTCAGAAGTCTGAGTGGCCTGGGGAAGGCTGAGGGGTAAATGGTATATGCAGCCACACCTTCAATTCCTTGCTAATTGACAGACAAAACAATGGGGATAACCAAGTCTGCTGCATTTTTTTAACACCTCTTAAGAGATGCAAAACCTCTTCTGTATTTGGATTGTATATTGCCCTAAATATAAGGCTTTATATTTCTGCCATTTCACTTGCCTTGCAGGATGAACTCTGAGTCTGATTGGCTCTTTTTGCACAGGATGTGCACAGGATACAGAGGTCTGCATCAGCACAAATCACATTTCTTCCTCCCAAGCAGACACAATGGAGAGAAACCCTCAAAAAATTTCTTAGTAAGTCTCTAAAATAGTTTCAGAGGTTTTTTCTTGAGATGAATGAAAATGTTTGGTGAAATATTAGAGTAGATACATGATGGATATAACAGAAGTTGAGGCTTCCCACAGTAGTGTGCACTGTCTGTTGTCAAACAGGGTTTGACCCAACAATGACTTCTTGCTGCTGCATTTACTGAAGTTGTTTTGATTATGGTTTCATATTGTAACACAGGGGTTTTTGTAACTGAACCGTAGCCTGTTTTCTCTCTGAATGCTGGTGATATTAAGAGGGCAGAACGTGCCTCTGCATGCACTATTGCTGAGATGGGAGATGACCTGCCAGAGAACAGCAATGGAAAGTCCATACTGGTTGACGATTGGCTTTTTCTTACTCCTGGTGCTCAAGAACAGCAAGTGTTCTTTCTTTGTAGGGACACACAGACTACATGAGAGGATGTGAAGTGATTCCTCTATTATTGTCTAGAGTAAAGGGGAAAGGAAATTTCTAATTCCTTTCAGTTTTACACTTTATTAAAAGCTGATATAACTGTGAAAAGGGCATTGGCTACATAAGGACTGCACCTACACTGGAATATTACTGATGTGAGATTGGGAATGAGCTACTGGAATATAGCCTGCAGCTGCTCTGAGACTGCTTGACAATGGTGATTCAATCTTTTTTGCTAAAAAAGGTGGAGGAGTTTGATAAACCACAGGCTTTATACTAAAATAGTGATGCATTATATATATGGTGAAATTACTTCATGTCTACTTCTTCCTTTTTTATGAAACAGGATTATTTTTAACTAGATTATCCATAAAGCTGGTGTGTGTTTACGGCTACCCTGAGCTGTACATAGGACGCTTTTTTGTTGAATGTGGCCAGTACATGCCTTTTACATAAGCAAGCTAGGGCTGTCACAGATCTTGTGAAGAGTGAAAATACTGGGGTTTTGCATAGGATTATAAGAGTTTTGAAAGTCTTTCCGTTTCGAGTCAAAAAAATTAATTTAATTTTCTGTTAAGGAAAACTTTGAGTAAGTTATGAAACCCTTTTTTTTCTTAGAAAAAAACCTTCAAAATATTTATCCTTGAGTTTCCCTTTTTCTATTCATACTGTCTGGATCAGCAACACTGGAAGTTCCAACATAATTTGAAAGTAAAATTAAACATTCCTCCTTATTAGGAAGTTAAAACAAGATATTTTGATGTGAATTAAGTTTCATCATCTTAACCCCAGTCTGTGTTGTCAGACTCACTTTTTTCCCCAAAGCCTTGATTTTAAAATATGCATGAGTTCAAATGGGAGATAGACAAGTTGAACTTTTTTGGAATAAATTTTAGGAACAGTTGTTGGGTTTTTTTTCCTGGAGTGAGAAGTTGACAATATGACCAGTGCATGACAAGTACCTCACGAAGTGATGTATGTGTTGTTTTGGTTTTTTATAGTGTGGGAATACAAGCCTTGAAGATAAAGCTGCAATATCTCAGTCATTTGATTTTGCATTAATTGGTTGTGCTTCATGTATCTTACTTTTGAACTTTATTTTTCAGGGGTTTTTTTTCAGTTTGGCATTCATATCTTGGAATAAGGAACGTCTCTTAATTTTCACTTTGAAGGCTGAATTTGATTGAAACACAGAGCAACTCCTTTGTTTAAACTGGGTTATGCTGGGTGAATACCAGCATAAATATGGACCTGAGCTTCTGGAGAAGTCACTTGACTTCTCTCCTCTTCTTTGACTTCTCTTTAAAATGGAGCCAGGGTTGCCTGCTCCACTAAGAAATTCCATCACGACAGTGGCCATTGAATTCCTTTACTAGAAGGTGGAAGGGAAGAACCAGGCTTTGAATTAATTATTCTAATAGGTATGAAAGACCTGAAATGAGTGAAATGGCAAAGAAGCAGAGAGGGTGAACTGGAAAGAGCCATAATGCAACCCTGGGGTTTTGCAAGCAGCTCAAGCCGCTGAGGTGATGCCGGCAAGGGTTAACTCGCAGCAGCTGGCCACCAGCGCTTGGTCCTTATCTCACTCTTATCCTCTGCTATTAACTGGCCACAATTACAGACCATATCGGTTACTGCCATCTGTTTTTTCATGAGGCGTTGGTGGGACTGCAGCCAGCACGGGGGATTAGGGGCAGAAAGGCAGCGATGACAAAACGCCTCTGCGGCGCTGCGGAGGGGTCCGCGTGCGGCTGGGGCCGGCCACCAGCCCCGACAGCTGCGCAGAATTAAGCGGAAAGATAAACTGTGAAGGGACTTTCAAAGCTGCTGCAGAGGAAGGAAATGCATTTCTGCCTGCAGTGGCAATGCAGGGGCTGTGCAGAGAGAACTGAAGCGAAGGTGGTCATTGGTGGGGTGGGTTTTGGGTGGCCTTTAGCTTCCAGTGTGCCTTGTTAGTGGTGGGGTCAAAGCCCATCAGCCGCAAGCAAACAGCAACAGAAACATGGATATTGAGCGTGTTGAATAGGAGGAGGAAACCACCTCAGACTGTTGATTGAAATATCCCTTCAATGCTAAATTTTGCAGTAGAAATCACTGTCTGGGCTCATGCTAAAATCATGGACTGCTTCAATTGCCACAGCGTGTGACCAGGGAAGGCAGCACATGTCAGCCCTGATTATCAATACTTTAGGAAGAAATAGTACTTTTGACAAATATTAATGGACTGCAAAGCTGTCTTTCTAAACTTCCCAAATGCTTGACCATCGTGCAGTAATGCGAGAAAGGAAACATTTTCAGCATGATACCAGGGATTCAAGAATCATTACAGCTCAACAGCTGTACTTTGATTCCAAATTTTACTAAGACCAGATTAATTAAATTATTCCAAAGTATACTACACTGCCAAAATAAGGCTCTCTGGTATTTATTATTTTAGGTAAATTAAATTAAGGATAATACAGAATTTAATGTTGGAAAATTAATACTTAACTAATATTTAATATCCTTTCTTAATTTTTAATTAATACATGGTAGTCAATATTATAAGGATTAACATCAATAGAAGAGCAAATCTAATTATTTATAGCACACAAGTTACAGAAATAACTAGAGGTGCTCTGTATTTGGAAAGCTACTCCTTTCCCTTTTTCTGTTCCTGATGAACTTGAGTAACAAATGGACGGGAGAAATCACATTGTCTTGCCTTTTGGCTTTTTCATTATTTCAGGTCACTTGATGCTTTTTGCATCAGGGACTGATGCAGCACTGATGCCCTTAATGTGACCTGTGTTCTAGGTTTGGAGGTAGGAGGGAATAAGTTTTGGTTGTGGGGTTCATTTTCCTCTGTAAATACCTACAGTTTCTCTTAGTATTGAGAATAGGATGTACATTAGAAGTAAATTTAAGTTGATGTTGCAAGTCAGTAGTATTAATTTGACATGTTCTGTATTTAAGTAATGATAGATCATTATTGCAATACTGAGTATTAGCAAATATTTAGACTTACCTGCCTGCAATATTTTAAACTGAAGGATGTACTAGGCTCCTTCACATCAACTTCCTTTCTGGCTTCTATCCTAGTCCAGGTAATTGCTGAAATAATGTGTTTCATTTTGTGCTGTAGAATTACATTATTATTATTATTATTTCTGTGCCCAAATGGGACATAAAGTAGCTCAGCATTTATATAGAAATGTTCAGGTAGGTTGAGAGTAACCTTTTACACCTTTGTGCATGACTGAAAGCTGATGTTGTTGAACTCTCTGGTCCCTTGAGACCCAAGGTTAATCTGCCAAGACAAGTCATAATATAATGATAATATTTTCCACCTGTTGAAATCAGTTTATTAATTTTAAGACTTTGTACCTTATTTTCTTGACTATTTGTGTAGAAATACTGGTGTGTCCTTCACTTACTAAAAAGCCAACAGTGGAATACCGGCACCATATCTCTGTCAGATTTTCTCCCAGCATGGTTAAAAGACGTGAAGATTGTGCTCAGAAAGTTATATATCTACACAAGTGCATGTCTCAGGCTTCTATTTTATCCAAGACTGAAATTCAGACTCTTCAGTCATTTTTTTTATATTCACCTATTTGATCATTGCTCTCCTTAAATGCCTCCAGCTATGCAAGAGCTGCATTCCAGAGCTTTGTTGTAAAGTGGAAATACCAAATTCCTGAAGGCAAGAAAGAACGTGACTTGTGATGGTTCATGGTCTGCCTGACAGTAATAAAATTAAAAGCTGTCCCCTCCTTTGGTGTTTTACTGGAACTTGTACTTTTATTCTTCCCTATGAAAAAAAAGCACTGGTTTTAACTCGTGTGTTATCTTCTATGTTATGCAAAGAGCTTATACCCAAAATGTTTCTATACCCACACAGTGGCATTTCTCCCAGTGGGAGAAGGGAGGTCAAGCCATGGCAGAGTTGTTTGGGCTGTCAGGGCGGTGGGTTGTGCCCTCCCCTCAAGGCCAGAGCAGGGTGGATATGGAGATGCAGCGATTCCCAGCAAAACCCCAATGTGCATTGAATAAAAATCAGCTGGAGGTCCTGGACCCAGGGAGACAGGCTGAGCCATGGGTATTCTCTGGGTATGGGGAGAACTAATTAACGCCCACACTGCCAGAACTAATTAATGCCCGCACTGCTTCCTGGGTGGCAACATCTCATAGCCTGGGGCTCAGAGTAGCGTGGAGGAGTGGAAATGATTTGTGAGTGACTGGAGGGTTCAGGAGTGGAAATGATTTGTGAGTGACTGGAGAGTTCCGAGGTGGAAATGATTTGTGAGCGACTCGGGGGTTCCGGGTTCTCAGTGCTCTCCCTCACGAGATATAACTTTGGGTTGAGTAAATGGGGCTGTGGCTCCTGCAGTGACTTTGCCCACAGTGAATGATGGCAGCATCCAGGGGAAATCAACAGCAGTGTCATATAGTCTCATTCCTTTATTATTTATCTGTTCTGTTCTATCTCCCTGGTTCTGTGGCAAAAGAGAAGTACGTTTTCTTGCAGTGAAATCAAAGCATGAAACGTGCTGTGGTTCTGACTTCAGTCTGTATTGCCACAGCTCATATGAGTGGTGAGGGGAGGTATATTTGGGGGGAAAAGGGGAGCTGAAATAATCTTATTGAATTGCTTTTCTGGGAAGGTGCATAGGGCAGCCCTGGTTGCAGGGAAAACTTTGCTCCTTACCCCATCTCAACATCAGCCTTGCAAGGGAGCTGCAGCCTTGGAGCAGAGATAGAGATGGGCGCCTGCTGCAGGTCCACATGGGGCAGGGAGAAGAGATCCATGTTTAATAAGGCATTCAACCTTAGCCAGCCTCCTTCAGCTGTAAGGAAAGATCAGCACTTCCACAAGTCATGGACCACGAAACGTGATCTCTCCTTGCCCTAGTGAAGCTATCTGGTTACCTTTCCTGAGGATGACTTGGACTGATGTTGCACTTTGCTAGATAGATGGGGCTGAGCTGACACCCCCTCACCCCTGCAAATGTTTAATGCCTCTTGACTAAGGGGAGTCACTTCTAAACTGCAGAAGATGTATGGCTGTAGGCTGAAACCAATGGATTTATTTCCAATTTATCCTGTAGGCATGGAGGCACTCCAGATTGTGTTTTCTGGTGGTAGGCAAAAGAAACCTCATTTATATTTTCACCCTATTTTTCAAAACACTTTTGCATGATCCTATAGATATTTAAATCAATCTTTGAGCTAAAAAAAAAGTTCAATTTCTTTATAAATATTACTAGATTGTTAAGGACATCAGATAGCAACAGGCCTAAAATCTCTCAGTAGAGGAAAAATGAATATACACTTGTGAAAATTAATGGTAATAATATGGTGTAATGGGATAGCTTCGCATTGTTTGTCTTTTAAAGACCTTTCAAATATTCATAAATTATGCTTAAACAACACAAGTAGCAGTTTGGATTCAATATGAAAACTGAATTTCACTCAGATTCCTTTTTAATATTCTTCTATGACTGACTTTGCACTTGAGAAAGAAAGTGAATGTTTCTTCACCTTGTTTGTTTGTTTTGTTTTGGGGTTTTGTTGGGTGGTTGGTTGGGTTTGGGTTTTTTTTTGTTTTCTGAAATACTAATACCAACCAAAATTATGAACTTTTTTCATAAAACTTAACTCGAGACCCGGAAACTACGTCTTTGAGTAAATCACTGCTAAGGCGGGTCATTTCTTTGGTTAGAAGTTTGTTTTTCTCTGTTTTGAGGTATGTTTTGGTTTAGGGTTGTTTTCTGCTATCATAGTGAGCCATGGTTGAGGTGAAATGTTAATTATACTGCACTACAAGGCAGTTTCTTCAGTAAGGAATTCAGAGCCAAATGCAGGGACTGTAGAGGGGGAGTAATCGGAGGCAGTATGGAGTCTGCCCTGGATGTCCTATTTACATGAGTCTGGCGGGGTAGGTGAGTTTAAGGATGGACCTGATGCACATGTCATTCAAGCATGTTATTCATCCTATTTTATAGATTTTTAGGCAGTTAAGTTGCTGCATTAGAAAGAAAAGTAAATCCTTGCTGACACAAAAATAACTGAACTGTGAAGCCTGAAAAAGAAACTGTTTTTCTTTATTCAATTTTTGACAACTTTAAGACTTTGAAATGCAAGCTCATCCTCACCCACAGCAGAGTATAAATTAGACTAATCAAATCTGGTGCCCCTTGTTCTGTGGAAAAATGAGCAACTGAAGGCTTTTAATACAAAAGGGTTTAGGTGATATCAAAGCTTAACTCAAAATAAATAAATATTTATATAAAATAAAAATTCTGTTGGAACCATTTCCTTTCAATAGGGCAAAAGACTTCACCTCTATATCCCTAGTAAATATTGCTAATCAAATACAAGTCAGCTACAGTTTCTCTTCTAATTTCCAGGATCACCTTGCATTACTTTTGTGGTAGGAATACCTGACATTTGGTGACTTCTCCCATTCTCTCATGCTTATTTTCTGCCTTGTGCCATGTGGCTGCAGCATGAGCAACCTGTGAGTTTCTAGCACTTATCCTGACTATACAGACTGTATTCAACACTGCTTGTGAGCCTACCTGCCTTTAATAATATAGTACCTGGCATTTCTATGTGGTTTATGGGAAATTATAATATTTGTTGCCACAGTGGTGTTTTTTGCATGAACCTACACTTTGCATGCTCTTGGCTTGATGTACTGGGCTGAAGTGATAAAGGTAATGAAAAGAGAGTAGATTCAGACTAGACATAAGGAAGAAATTTTTTACAATGAAAGTGATGAAACACAGGTTTCCCAGGGAGGTGGTAGATGCCTTATCCCTGAAAACATTCAAGGTCAGGTTGGTGGGACGTTGAGTAACCTGATCTAGTTGAAAATGTCCCTGCTTACTGCAGTGGGGTTGTGCTAGATGTCCTTTAATACTCCCTTCCACCCAAAATGACTCTATGAGATAGCAGGTCGAGCCTGTGGATAAGAAGAATTCCGTTTACATGCTTCATCATATCTTCAAACACTTCTATTTCTTAGGTGTTAATGAGAAAACAAACAATGCTATGAACCCAGAAACGGTTCCTTGCAGCTGCCATATTTGTTAAATCCTTGAGATCCCCTCGGTACTTGGATATTTCATGCTCCATGCAGTGCTACTTCCAGCCAGTGGTGTAGACCAAAGCATTTCTGAAGGTCTGACCAAAAAGAAACTTGGCAGTGGTGTGGCATGAGGAGCTGGGGGCTGAGGGGATGAAGTGTTTGCTCTAGATCAAGGCTTCACAGTGAACCCTGGTATGTAAAGATGGGGCTGGAGACAATTCATGGCAACCTTCTCCCCTTGAAGGAAAGACATGAGACAAGAATGAGAAGTTGCTATTTTTTTCTTTAATTAAAACTTCAGGTGTTAAAACTCTATTACATGTATTAGCCCTTCTGAACAGATCTCTAAAAAAGATCATTGTACCAGATTTAGCAATGCAAGGAGTAGCTAACAGACAAAGTGGTGAAAATGCGTATTTGGGGTTGTGGTTCTAGGGTTTTTAACTAAAATGGTGGCTTATGTCACGTAGCTGCTTGGCATGGAGGCAGGGAAGATAAAACAGACTACAAAAGCACCAAAGGTCCTGGTTTTACTGGGCCTGTACTGCATGTGCAGTTAGAAAAAACCCTGGCAGGACCAGAGGAGAAACTCCACAATACACATTTGGCTCATGAGTAGGGTGCTGTTACGGCTCATGACAATCCAGCTTCACCCAAGGAGTGGTGTAGTGTGCCATTAAAGTGGGTTTTATGCAACTGCTTGTGCTGTCAATGCTGCCAAGTGCTCCAGTTTCTGGATGTGTTCTGTGCTTCAGACCTGTACAGCAGTGCCCTAAGGGGCCTAAAAGCCCTCAATGTACATATCTTCCCGGATGGAGAGAAGGATCTTACTGTGGCTCTTGGCAAAAAACTTGTCAGGTTAACACTGCAAATGGTTAAAATGTTATCAATTTCAGTTTAGGTAATTTCTTAGTTAAACATGCCACCAAATTAAATATAGGCTATGCAGGACACCTTTAAAACCTTCATCTTCTTCCCACTGCCAAAGAACAGGGAAGAAACAGAAACAGTTTCTAAAGTGGGGTTTTCAACATTTCCTGGGTTTGTAGATCTTGATCTGGTTGTGCTTATAGTGACAAGCCCCTAGAGGCTTTCTTATTACAGAGTTGGCACAGTAAATTATTTCTACCTGTATTAATTATTTCTATGATCCAGTTCAAGGCTGTTATGAAACAAAACACAAGTAGAAAGCCACAGTGTAGCCTAAAGAAGGACACAGAAATGGTTAAGGAAACCCTGACTCTAAAAGGAGGTTGTGCTTCCCTGTGCATTCTTGAAAAGCAGAAACTGTCATAAATAAACAAATAAATAAATTAAAAGCCCCAGACAAAACATCATCTAAAAGTATTACTGTAAGATTTAGTGGCCAACAGTTGCTCTTTTAAGAGATGTGTGCAGTTGAAGCATTTGCTTGCCCAGACAAGTAAAGTTCTTGGTTTCTGCTAGTATTAGATGGGTTGACTCCCTGCCACTAATACCATTATTTATAGTGTGGCACAGGCAAAGTGACTTATTCCAACAGGCACCAAATAGGTGGGTAATATTTTTACACTCTGATGTTTCAGTGGCAAGTAACCAAAGAGGACTCGCATTAGTCATGGTCATTTAAAAAAAAAAAATTAATGATCCTTCAACTCTTTTCTCTATTTCATCACTTATATAAGCAACACATTTTTGTGATTAGAGCGATAGGTTTTTTTCCTTCTAAAGATGTCACATAACTTTCAAAGAGTTCAGTGTTCAGCTTAACAGCTGCTCTTGCTTTTTTAAACCAGGGCTTCTTCATTCATAAGTAATGTAAGGGGAGTGTGTCTGTACAGCATCTGACAAAGTAGTCCCCTGACCTCTTACTGGATAGGTAGATGCCACCAGTACTTAGATATACTTTGTTTTATACGTCTTGAAGAACCATTTTATATTGTTCCTCCATGAAGTGTTGAATGTTTGAAAGTCCCAAAAATCCCACACACAGCACACAGACAGCAGAATAGACCAGTTACTATTGGGCTAAAACATTTACCCTTGGAGCTGTGCACTCAGCTTTGCTGCTGGCAGCATTTGTGCATTTGCCTTTGACACCTGGATGTGGTGAGGAGGGTAAATGCTGGGCATTGGAGGAACGAGCTGCTGTTAGTTTCAGGCTTTGAGCACTTACAAGAGAGAAATGGAAGGAAATGGCAAACAAGCCAAAAAGTTTTTAAAAGCACAGTGGTGTGCCATTAAACCTGGCTTTAATTTATGCCTCAGTTATAGTCAGTAATAATGACACACGTTGCTATTTTCATGAGTGGGGTAGCAAAATGCATCAACTCAGGACAGTAATATCTAGAAAAAATCCTTTCCCATTTGTTATTGCTTGTATTTTTGCCTTTCTGAATTATCTCCAAGAAGAATACAAGTTTTAAACTGAGATATTTTGAATTTGAGCAGGACAGGCAGTGTTACATGTGTGTAACAACTTTTTTCACATCTTCATTTTAGTACACAAGTGTTTTAGCAACCTGGAGTTACATCAGTTCTTTCGTCCTCTGCCTTTGTGAACAGGTTTCCTGACTCTCTTCAGAGTGTTAGACATCATCTAAACTTTTCAGAAGAGGAATAAGCACCCCAGGAAGTGATGTCCCTCACTTCTGAAGTGGCTGTATAATTTTCAGGTCTGTTCTTTCACTAGTTCACAGTTTAGGTTCTAAATGGGAGTAAAAGTCTTTACTGAGCGATGGGACTAGCCTTCCCTCTTATTCTGGATTGTACATGAACATATTTGCTAAATATCAGTTGAGCCATGGCAATGTCAATGCTTCTCAACAATGTACCAAAATTTGCCTAGTCCACTTTTTTTTCCTTTTTATTATTTTTAAGATGGGGAACGTTATCATGCAAAGATAAAATCCAGCTAAATTATTTTTGCATCTTATGGCTACGGCTATATCTAAGGGCAAATGCTCAGCTGGTGTCTCGCTACAGTTCTGCATTTTCCAGTGGATTTCTGACAACTTACCCCAGTGAAGGGCCTGCCCTTTCCTCCACAATTATCAAGTTACATTGACCAAGCATTCTGCCTGCAACAGAAAGGTGCAGCAAATTATGATTAGTAACATCAGCAGAATACCAGCTCTGAAAAAAGCTTCAGTTATATTTTTATGATTTATTTACAGTGAATAAGAAATGCATTTAATTGGGTATTTTAGTATACCCATTAAGAAAATTAGTAGGCTAGTGTAAAGACTGCTTGCACTGTTTAGCATGGGCTGAGTGTACCAATAACTCGTGACACAGGGAGCTAAAACTGTGTATTAAATCAGGAAAAATGATCCAAGAAGCTGGAGGAAAAGACGAAAAAAACTCCAACAAACAAACAAATCCCCAAATCAATCAAACAATCAAAACCCAACAAACTCACCAATCTGATTTGGTGCCTGCCTTGAGCTTGAGATGGTCTCTTCCTAAAGCTTATTACATAAGTAAAGTGCACAGGAGCTTAGGGAAGAGGTGCCTTTGGGATGTCACGGAAAAGGGAAGAGGGGAAAGGGATCCTTTGGGGTATCAGGGTCTTGGTCACTTCCTTTTTGGCTGTCTCTGCCTTCAGGCAGACAGGAGACGTCCCACTCTCCAGGCACTGTGGAAATGCTATTGATGAGGGGGTAAAAGTCTGTTGCTTTGGGGCACTTGAGTGTGGGTTTGTCACCACTGAGCAAACCACTTTTTCCTTCTTGGTCCTGGTGTGCCTAACGCAGACTGCCATTGGTTGCACTGTCTGTGGTGTTCTTGGGGTAGGGAAAATTGTTAGTGGGGAACTCAGCAGACAAAAGCTTTAAGCACTTCACAGTACAGGGTTTTTCCACTGCTAATGTGGGGTGATGCATGTAACATGACAAACAATCACAGATGTTATTCTTCCGTTCTCCATGTTCTTAGTGGAGTTTAACTTCTCTAGATGGAATCCTGTATCTTTTAGCATTTGACTAAAGCCAAATCAATGAGACTTCCTGGTCCTAGTTTTTGTGTTAGGAAGGGAAGGGCTGGGCTGTATGTTTGCAGATATTTGTGACAGTGCGTTTTCTCCTCAGTGTCTTCTCTGCCTTGTATAAACCCTCTGGCTGCGATGCCAATCACATGTTGTTGTTGAGTGGGCTGCTTTTGTGTGCATAACAACAGATCTGAGAATACAGGCCCGAAAACTCATCTCTACAACAGCCTTTGAGCAACAGATAAAACTCTGTGTGACTGTTGCCGTGGGTAGATGTATTTTGTTTCATTTTTTTGAGCGAGTTGTAAGCTACACAATTTTTACCAGCTTACAACTTGAGAGCAATTTCCAGAGTTCAGTTTATAAGCCTCTGGGAGGGTTTTGCAGTAGCTTTTTTTTGGGGGGGGGAGGGGGTTGGGGAGGGAGAGATTAGGCATTTCAGCTATGATAGGACTGAATTTCATGCTCCTCTAGTATCAGACATTGCCACCTAAAATAGTTCCACCCTGCTGTGGGCCGAGCCCGTTTCCCTTTCACCGCAGTGGACAGCAGCTCGTTGGGAGAAGGGCAGTGCAGGGGCATGCCTGAGCTGCTCAGGAAAAATCCACTCACACAGCCATCTGCAGATGAAAGTCAGGGATTGCAGATGAAATTTAGGGATTACTCACCAGAAAGATCAGTTGATAACATTTAATAGCATCTCTGGTAGGGTCTTTGACAGAGAAACCTCATGCTTTCAGCTAATCTTTCCTGACTAGGTATTTCTAGCCAAAGCAGTTTCTAATAGGAATTTGAGTTGTTCCTTTTAGGTTTTTCCTTAAATACTTAACAGTCATCATAGAATGGCTGGGGTTGGAAAGGACCTTAAAGATCATTTAGTTTCAACCCCTTTCCATGGGCAGGGACACTTTTCACCAGGTCAGGTTGCCCAGAGCCCCAGCCAACCTGGCCTTGGGCACTGTGGATGGGGCATCCACAGCTTCTCTGGGCAACCTGTACCAGTGCCTCATACTACCTAAATTCTTTACCCTCACAGTAAAGAATTTCTCCCTAATACCTAGTCTAAACCTACTCTCTTTCTGTTTGAAGCCATTCCCACTTGTCCTGTCACTACATGCTCTCATAAATAGTCCCTCTCTATCTTACTTATAGATTCCCTTTAGGTACTGGAAGGCCACAATTAAGTCATCCCAAAGCCTTCTCTTTTCCAAGCTGAACATTCCCAACTCTCTCAGTCTCTCCTCACATGAGAGGTGCTTCATCCCTCTGATCACCTTGGGGGCCTCCAGTGGAGATGCTCCAGCAGGTCCATGCCTTTCCTGTGCTGGGGACCCTGGAGCTGGATGCAGCACTGCAGGTGGGGTGTCAGGAACAGAGGACCAGAAGGAGTAGAGGGGCAGAATCCCCTCCCTTGCCCTGCTGGCCACACTGCTTTGGATGCAGGCCAGGACACGTTTGGCTCTCTGGGCTGTGAGCACAGATATTCAAATGTATGTGCTGGCAAATCTTGGTACAATGGGATGTCCCCAGAGTACACTGTCAGGTGGAAATAGTTGTCACCAGTTCGTGCACCTCAGCAGAGCTCGAGTAATTCCTGCAGAGGGAGGCTTTGCTTTACTGCTGTGGGTGTTGCTTTAGGGGAAGGTGTCCTGCACGTGGTAAGTGCTAAGCAGGGGTGGCTGTACCTGCTGTCCTTGCAGGACAGAGCTGCTCCATTCCCCTGGACAGGTTGTCACCTAACAAACATGGATAATTTTCAGCACTGACTCCAAACTGACCACAGTGAAGAGAGCGAGCTGGAGATGTGTGGCATTACTTTCCATGTGCAGGAGTGGAAACACAGCATCCTCCAGCTTGTGCTAACCTGGTTGGATGAACTGAGTTAGAAATAAGACATGAACGTGGATGTGGGCACAGCCTGGTAGTTTTGACACACATATGCAATTCTCAAAATGTATTGACTTTGGAGACAAGATTCTTGTACGCTGAAACAATGCCACTCTGGATTTTGGCGTGTCTCAAAATTTTACTGCTTTCTTTTCCCCTTCTAAAATATTCTGTGCAGTGTCAGATAAAGATATGAGAAAGCAGGAGGCGGGCGGTAAGGATGGTAGGGAGCAGAAAAGAGAAAATAAAAGTGAAGTTAGACACATTTCAGAGCTGAGCAGCACCCCCAATATTGTATTTAAACCCTGTGCATATAACTGATGACAAAAAAAAGGATAGTTGTTTTATTCAGCTTAAAGGGGACTAAAATATCTGAGTATTTTTAATGCAGATTTTTTCTTAAAAAATTGCTGAAACTGTAGAACTACCACAAAATGAACTGCTTCAAACTCACTCATAATGGCACAGCACTTCCAGTATATTCTGTGGAAGCTGGATAAAGGTAGAGGTTTTGTACCTGGTGAAAGTTATCCAGGCTCAGAGCAGTACGTGGCAAGCAGTTAAAGAGGCTCCACCTGTTTCTACTGATTTCAGGATGACCACTAGCCCAGTGTTGCACATGATGCATAATCCTTCTCTGCGTGAATAGATCCTCCACTTCTGTGGGTCTTTTCCCTCTAAAACAGACCCAGCCACATCTTATTGTCAGATGAAGACTGAAAAGGAAGATGAGTGCTGCCCCAAAGCTGATGCATTCCAGGTTTATTTCAGGACTACAAGCTGGAGCTGGGATAGCACCCAGGGTTGTGACTGAGTGTGGCCAGGGGTGTGCAGGGAGCTCCTGGCAGTGGCAGCCAGTGATGGGGAGCACCTTGTGACACCAGAGGTACCCAAGGAGTGCACGTGGAAAGACATAACCATTCAAAGAAAAAGGAATGTAGCTACAAACCTACACTGTGAAGAAATTGTTGTAGGAAGATTGTATCTGATTTAATTATATGCACTTGGTTGGATGCAAATGTATTTAAAAAAAAAGTAAACCTCAGTAATTGAGAGTCAGGCTGCAAATATGAATATCCTCATTACTGTAGACAGCTGCATCTAATAAACTAAAGTTCCAGGTATGAATTTGCTACAAATTTTTGCTGTACAAATGCATAAAGGGGTTTCATTTCTTCTTAAATGGAAATTAGCTAGTTTTCAATCTAATATATATGACTTTTGCTGCTCTAGTCTCTATCAAAGATCAAGGCACCATTTCTGTAGGTGCTAAAGAGGTTGCTACGAAGAATATTATTGTAGAGGCCTTACAATGTCAAGGTGGTGGTTGAAAATGAAACACAACCCATTTTTTCCTCTTCTTCATCAAAACCCCAGCCAAAACAATGGCTAGGTAATGTACTATGGATAGGTAACTTAAGAGGCACAAACAAATTGCCTGTGCCAATACTGATGCCTTAGCTGCTGTGAAATGGAGAGGAAGAATAATTTATTTAAATCCAAATATGCCTTTGGTGTTGGCTTCAAGTCCCTGCTCCATGGTGGAGAATCATATGTTTCACATTGACTTTCCATATCACACTATCTGTACTGTGGTTTCCTACTTTTATTTAATGAACCAGCCTCTCGCCTTTGAGAGTCTTGCATGAGTTTTTAGTTTGGTACCAGGACTGTAAGTGGGTCTTACAGGGGTTGTTTTTGGAGTGTTTAGCCAAACTCCAGTAGAATTGAAATAAGCATTCCAGTGACAGGGTTGGCTTCTTAAGCACAGAATGCCTGGCACCGAGAACACCAGCTATGACACTGCTTCTAATTCTTCACACTGCCCTTTTGACATATAACTTTTTCTGTATCAGTCTTTGAGGATGAAAAAACAAAGCCTTGTTGTGAAGGTGACTGCACAACCACAGAGAGCAGTGGTTTCAGCAAGCTGCTGGCTGGCTCAGCGAAGGGAGAAAACCTTCAAGTAATGTTTGCTGCTGTTGTTGGTGACATTATCAAATTTCCCAGTGCAAATACCTTTGAGAGGAGCAAGCCTTCAGTTTTTCTTCTTAGGATCATTTAATGAGTCATTATTTACTTTTGTCACATAGCAATACAGGACTTGATTTCTGGGAAAAAACTGAAACTCTGCCAAGGTTGTTGCTGAACAGAAGCTGCATATTTACCATAACAAAGTTTAAGCTCATCACATGTGAAATTTCCAGATATAACTTTCATTGTGGTTTCATATTTTCCACTACGTTCCTGAGGGACAGCAGCTCCTTTCAGATAAGGTCTGCTCAGTAACGAACTTGAAAGCAGTTTCTACTTGGAAAGGAGAAATCTATTAACAACACAGGAAAAGTACCCTAAAGAGTCAGGACATAAAGCTGGGAGCATTTCAGTTTGGGTTATGGCAGCAGGAATTTTAGGATGTACAGTGTGGGGAGTCTGTGCATTGGTGCCCTCCTGCCACAGGCTGGGATAGGGTGTGCTCCCAGATTGTGGCCTTGGGCTTTGGTTTCACTACAACTCTTCAAGCCAAGTAGCTTCAAAGGTCTGCCTTGCTGTTGTCCTGATGGGGTGTGAAGAGCCCTGGGGGAAGAAACTCAAGAAACTCACTTTTGCTTGCTTTAATCTTCACTGATCTCTTTCCCCCACAAGGTGGATTTTGGTTTGGGTTTTCTTCTTTTTTTTTTTTTATGCTAGCTGACAAAGCACATGGGCTAAGCAAGTTTACAGGGTGTTTTCCAGCTTAATAAGAGTAGGGTGGATCACACTGTGCCCAGTCAAGCCCTGGAGTGATGGGAATCAAATGTTCCTGTTGTCTTAGTCACACCATGGATCAGATGAAAAGGAGACCCTTCTATCTTCCTGGGCAAGAGTAAATTCTAATCCCCAGAAGGTGTCCTTGCAAGGCTGCAGTGCCAGAGCTGTAGGAGAAATAGGCAAAAGGAAGAACTGAGATGTTTTCTCCAGATTAGCCTGGACAGTTTACTACAGTGGTTTAGGAAGAAGCAGGGAGCAAATTCTACCACTGGGATAGTACGTGAAGTTTGCTTCTGTACCTTCCTTGGCCATGCACTTGTCAGGAACTGCACATGTACAGACCCGCGATTCTGCATGACTGCAGTGCCAGGTTCCATCTGCTATAAATACAGGCAGCTTCAGCAAAGCTGCTGTGATTTATGCCAGTCAGGGACTTGGCCAAGGTGCCAGGCTAAAACACTGATACAAGGAAGTCTCTCTGACTTTTACTTTCAAATACTCTAATTTCAGCAGCTCTGCATCCGTGTTAGTGCTGCCTCTTTATCTTCCCCGCTCCTTCCTGTCCCGCTGGTCTTGGACATTTTTGTTTGTCCTTTGCAGTTGTATCAAATTGGATCAAAACAGAGGTGTTGGAGTTTGCTTTGCTTTGCTTTGCTTTGCTTTGCTTTGCTTTGATGGGCTTTCTTAATGTTTGCTTGTTCAGGATTTGTTGTTGTTGGGTTGTTGGGTTTTTTTGTCCCTGACTTTCTTTTGCTTTTGAGTGTCTGCTCCAATGGAAATATAATAAGTTTTGGCTTGACCACTGAGGTGTGAACTGACAGTAGTCTGTTCTTAGGATTTCTCTTAATCAAAATAGTAATCGATACCTTGCAGCACAAGACTATGAGAAACTTGCAGCAGCTTTCTTTACAATAGATCTCACTGAGCAGTCAGCAATCCTGTACGTGTGTCTCCCCAGTTCTTGGACTGCTTGGTTGCAAGCTGAGGGTCACCCGTAGCATCAGCTCTATTACATTTTACCACTGGGGCTGTGCCAAGTCTTACACGAAAAACATGGAGTAAAAATCACTTTTCATAAAGGGAAACTGCTGAAATTTGCAAGCAGAAAAGGGAGGAAGGAAGTTGGAGTCATGGTATGCTTAAAAGGATGCTTCTCAGCCAAAGACTGCAGTCCCAAGTGTCATCAAGAAATCTTGACAATTTCCCAAAACCCATTTTCATTCAGGAAGTTTGTGATTAATAGAATTAAGCTCTAATCATGCAAAGCATAGGAAACTATGTGAGAATACCCACCTTTTATGGCATGGCATTTGTTGGCACCCTCAGCTTGGTTGTAGCAGACAAGATTAAAGGATTAGTAAGTAAGCCAGATAGTGAAACTGCTGCTGCTAAAGTTGTATTTTGCCAGTATATTGATTACAGAGGATTTTTAAAGCCTTCAGAACAATGTCCTGTATCCTTATTTCTATGTTAGCTTGTAACTGTATATCTTTAATGAAGTGAGGAGCTTAGTTCATAAGGTAAGTGTGAGGTGTTCTTTTGCAGACATGTAATCAGTTTGGTCCATTCCTTTAGCTGTCTGTGTAGTTTTCGTTCTTTTTCTTTTTTTCCTACAAAGTTTTCTGTGAAAGAGAAGCAGAATTTTGACAATGTTGACACAAGTAGGGAAACCCATGCTGAGGTCTGGTCTTATACTGAGACAACAGCAAACTTCAGTCTCCTTTGGAGGATGCTGGCCATACCTGATACTGTCGACCAGCCAGGCAATTTCTTTTCTGGAAGATGTTCCAGAACAAAGCCCTAAGGCCTGTTCTCCAAATCCCTGCTTAATCACAGAATAGGCTGAGTTGGAAGGGACCCATCAGGACTGAGTCCAACCCCTGGCCCGACACGGGACACCCCAAGAATTGCACCATGTGCCTGAGGGAATTGTCCAAACACGTTTTAATTCTCCTTATGTCAGAATATATTTTAGTGGCTTCACTTTAAAGGATTTCAGTTTTTATTAAAAATTAGCAATATGAACGTAAAGAATTGACTGGTAAGCTCCTGACTTTCCTTTTCATGTAAGGTTGCACTCGGTAGGATGCTTTTCTACAAGGCAGTCAGTCTGGGCTGGTTTTTTTTCACAGCACCAACCGGGTAGGAAAAGCTCCTGATGGACTGAGGTAGCAGGAAGGTAAGTTGGAGTGGGTTCCAGGCAAAAGGGAAATCCAGGGAAACTGCTCCATCAAGTGTTGAAAGGTAAAACTGGCACTGCAGGACGCTAAAAATACAGGTCTGCTTTGGGCCACAAGCAAGGTGATCTCCACATGTCCCATACAGATCAAATGTGCAAAATCCCTGCTGATCTTCATAGGGCCAGATTCCACTCTGAGCTGCATAACATTTTATGGGATGGCCTTCATTTTAATTTGATGTTTACTCCCTTAAAAATATCCACTGCAGTGGCCAGTTAAAGGCTGATCTTTTTTTTCCTTCTCCAACAGTTCTAATAAAAGCAAATGTTTTGCATATATGCAGATAAAATTCAAAAGCTTGCTTTAAAAGTAAAGCTTTACTTGCTTTCCTTTGAAATGGAACAATAATTATTGTAAGATTTGTAGGGAGTGAAAAGTAAGCATTTGTTTTATCTTGACTTTTAAGAGTGTATTTAATTATTTTTAAAGTGTTAACATATATAAAGGCTGGCCTACATGTACAAATGTCACTGAAATAATTTTTAGGCTTAGTTATTTCAGACTTTCTTGCTTTCATGGTGGAAATTAGAACCTTTCTGACCTGAACCTGTGTTTCATTATTCATTTAGGATATCTGCATTGCTCACAGCTTAGAGAAAGTTTACCATCTACAAGTAGACCTTGATTTTTATGTTATTTTTTTCCCAAAATGAGTCTACTCTTATACAGCTACTTGAATCAAGTGAAGTAAATTTTACTTAAGGTTTTTGGCTTCTAGGGCTTTCTGTTGAGAAACTATACTGAAAAGTTATTGAAACTTCAAAGAGAATAAAAAATTTATTAAAATCTTAGTTGGAAAATCCAACTAGGAAATGTATGGGAATAATGTAGCATAACCTGATTTTCAAGCAAATGCAGTGCTATGGAGAACTGTGCTTTTTGCAAAATAAGGTAAGGGCTTCAAAATGTCATTGCTGTCAGTTCTTCAAAATGTCATTGCTGTTTAGATTTAAAAGCTGTTTCTGATAGAGTTGTTTTCTGTTGGTTTTTTTATTATTATTATTTGAGTGACAGAAAATATGTAAATGCTTTCCTTTCTTCTTCTACTTTTACTTAAAGCCATTGAGCTTTTGCCTGTTTCTGCCTCTTCCCTAAGGGCTGTCCCAGGATTTGTTTTATCACGTCCTGACTGGTACCTTCAGGATCCCTAAAACGTTGTAAAATCATGGAGTCATTCAGATTGGAAAAGACCTCAGAGATCATAGAGTCCAACCATAACTGTTCTGATGTATTGCCTCCATCCCCAAATGCTGAATGAGGCTGGGGGGACTGTACAAAAGCTAAAAACTTCCTTGAAAGCCTCAGAATCAAGTGCCTAATATTCACAAGCAGGTACAACTCAGGGTGTGCTTCCTCCTCCCTCCTGCACCCTGTTTGCAAATTACTATAAACAATATATTCTGTAAATAATAGAATTTTCATTAAAATATTGCCAAATCCCATGTTTTTTAAAAGGTGAGTTTAAAACACTGTATGAGAGCAACCCCATATGAGTATCACTGTGAGATTCCGTACCTGTTTAAAAAAATGTACATGTTTACCAGCACCTAAAAGCTTCCCTGAATTTTGAGTTGGTGAGAGAATGATTAGTTTATAGAGGAAGAGACGACAACCAACCCTAACTTGTTTCAGAAAAGGCGTGGAGGGGTAGTTACCAGCTTAGGACCGATTGCCTTCCATGGGGTGCAAAAAACGTACATTGGATGGCTACAGGTGCCTCCCTGAATTGTTTGGGTTTGTGTTGAATATGTTAACATGGCTGAAAACCAGCCTGAAGAGAGAGAGGCAATTACTGTGGGACCTGTCAGCAGAGAGTAAAGAAAAGGATGGTGAGTCAGTGCAGAGTGATACTGTTTTTCATCTAAAATCCCCAAAACCCTGTCCACTACTATGCAGAGTAACAGGTGTAACCACAAGCTCTCCTGGCTCCCTCCCCCAGCCCAAGCTAATTTAGGTTTCTAAGCCTGTGGAATGAGTACAACATGATGGAGCCAAAATTTATGAAAAAATATCCATGTTAATATAGGCTCTAAAATAAATGCAAACGAAAGCTGAAGTAAAACAGCTTTTATTCACATGAAAAAATAAACCTGTTAGCTCTGATAATCAATTAAAATATTATATAATCAAGAATCACAGATGTAGAAGCTTATCCTCCTTAAAGTCATTATAAATCACATCCTTTCCTAAATCTCTCTATTCCCTTTTATTGCTTACGTTATAATCCCTGTCCGGGTATCATTTTCATTGCTAAACACACAGTTTGCCAGTCAGTTTATTAAGGTTTGTCTTGATAGTGCCAAAACAAATGCTCCTTTTCAAAGATAAAAGGAAGACTAATATTAAAACAATAATTTCACCTCTTTGCTGGCAGAGCCTTAATTATTGAAGAAATTGGCACACGAAATCTCTGAGGTGACAGGGAATTAGTGTGTCAATAGGAGCCTGCTTTGAAGTTGACCCACACTGTTCTTGGTGGTGTTGGGTATACCCTGTCTCTTGCAATAGGATGTGGGGGAAACATCTGTTTGGGGTGGGAAGCAGCTAACAATAAAAACGTTCTTCACTGTTTTTAATTGATTAAAAGCTTTATTGAAAAAAGGATGCAACACTTAGGAGACACAAAAAATAAAAGCAGAAAAACTATGGACTTGAGACTGTAGTGACAGGACAAGGGGGTACTTCAACTGAAAGAGACTAGGTTTAGATTAAATATTATAAAATGCCTTGCTCTGAGGTTGGTGAGGCACTGGAAGAGGTTGCCCAGAGAAGCTGTGGGTGCCCCATCCCTGGAAGTGCTCAAGCTCAGGTTGGCTCAGGCTCTGAGCAACCTGGTCCAGTGAGAGGTATCTCTTCCCACAATATGGCTTTGGAGCTACATGATCTTTAAGGTCACTTCCAACCCAGGCCATTCTATGATGACTGATAAGAACAGCAAAGAAGCATTAAAGGGCCTGGGGCAGTTAAAGGAAATGTGCAAGTCTTGGTTTTGTACAGGAGGGGTTTGGTGACATCAGGCTTCCATCAATGATGTCAGCAAAGTGCTCTGAGTAGTGAGGGCAGTAGGGCTGAAGAGCATTACTCGATACAGTGAGGAGTGCTCTAAGCTGCTGCTACGAAAGCAAACACATATTACACTCAAAACTGCTATCAGTTGAATTGAAGCCTGGGGAAAGCACGACCCCAACTGCTTAACAACCCTACTAATTTATATGCAAAAGCTATTGTGAACAAGAAGCAGAGCTCCTAGAACATGACCTAAACCCAAGCCTGGAAACAGATGAGATGTAGATGAAATGTGTTTTGTTTTTCTATGGTTTAGTTGGCGGCAAGAAAACCCAGAGCCAAGGAAAGCTGACAAGCCGCACTCAGGCTCAGGAGTCTGAGCACTGGGAGACAGAAGCTGCTGGTAAGTGGGAAGGCTTTTAAACCCTGAACACTCAATACCATTTCAGCTTGAATTGCTCAAATTTCATGAGAGCTTGATGAAATAAAATCTAACTAATGCATCATCCAAATATGTACTTTATATATACAGTATATGTATAAAAAGGAACTTGAGGAAATGGCATGAAGTTGAGTTAGAGGAGGTTTAGGTTGGATATCAGGAAAAGGTTCTTCACCCAGAGGGTGGGCACTGGAACAGGATCCCCAGAGAAGTGGTCACAGCACCAGCCTGACAGAGTTCAAGAAGCATTTGGACAATGTTCTAGGACACATGGTGTGACTTTCAGTGTGTCCTGACCAGAGCCAAGAGTTGGACTTGATGATCCTGGTCGGTCCCTTCTAACTCAGGAGTTTCTATGTTTCTATAAATCTGATTACAAGGACAAGACAAGCAATGCCCCCTTTTTGCATGGGTAAGACTATATAAAATGAGAAATAGAAATGGCACCAGTTCTTAGCAAACAGCTGATGGATCAATTTAGTTGGACACGGATGGGCATCAGAAAAAACGGCAGTCTCATCTCTAGTAGACCAAAACATTAGGAATAACAGTGCTTGAAATAAAGAAATAGGTCAAGATGAGATAGCATGGGGGCAACACTTACAGGAAAATAAAAATATCTCTCAGTTAAGAGCAGTCAAGTATCTTCCTATGGAGCTGTATTTTGCTTCACATGAAATGTTAAACTATATGTTCTTTGATGTTCCCAACTTCCTTTAAAGATGGAGCCAGAGAAACAATTGATGCTTCCAGGGTTTGGCCCTGGAATTGTAAAGGTGGTCTCAGTGGTGTTTTGTCACTGGATACAGGCTGGTAATCTGCACATGGAGATATGGGCCTCCATAGCTCCATAAACATTCACAGTAGCTCAGAGAAAGACAAGTGTTAAAAGTAGAGTGAAAAGGTTGAGCTTAGTGTTTGCATTAATGTAACTATATTGATTTTAGTGTCATTCTTTCAAATTTGTCTCTTAAGGATAAACTGTCTGTTGGGGTTTATCGCTGGGAAATTACCAATTTAGCTAAAGGGAAAAAAAATGAATTTAGAAATATCTTTCTTTTTCTTATGACTGAAAACGAAATATGAGAGTTATCATCAGATTTGAAAACCTGGTTTTGCAGTATGGAACTTGGAGAAGAATGCATGATGACCAGGTGACCCGCATGGTGGATGCGGGAAAGGCTGTAGACATTGTCTATTTGGACTTTAGCAAGGCCTTTGACACTGTCTCCCACAGCATCCTCCTGGAAAAGCTGGCAGCCTACGGCTTGGACAGGAACACTCTTCACTGGGTGAAGAACCAGCTGGATGGCTGGGCCCAGAGAGTTGTGGTGAACGGTGCTGCATCCAGCTGGCAGCCAGTTACTAGTGGTGTTCCTCAGGGGTCTGTGCTGGGACCAGCTCTGTTTAATATTTTTATTGATGACACGGATGAGGGCATTGAGTCCTTCATTAGTAAATTTGCAGATGGCACTAAGCTGGGAGCAAGTGTCGATCTGTTGGAAGGTAGGACGGCTTTGCAAGGGGACCTGGAACGGTTGGATAGATGGGCAGAGACCAATAAGATGAAGTTCAATAAGTCCAAGTGCCGAGTCCTGCATTTTGGCCACAATAACCCCCTGCAACGCTATAAGCTGGGGACAGAGTGGCTGGACAGTGCCCAGG
>VZTJ01000300.1:1675594-1732860 GCA_013397795.1 Orthonyx spaldingii
TTGGTTCAGGAAGGACGTTGAGACACTTGAGCGTGTCCAGAGGAGGCAACAAGGCTGGTGAAGGGCTTGGAACACAAGCCCTATGAGGAACGGCTGAGGGAGCTGGGGTTGTTTAGCCTGGAGAAAAGGAGACTCAGAGGTGACCTTATCACTCTCTACAACTTCCTGAAAGGTGGTTGTAGTCAGGTGGGGGTTGGTCTCTCTTTCCAGGCAGCAACTGACAGAACAAGAGGACACAGCCTTAAGCTGCATCAGGGAAAGTACAGGTTGGATATTAGGAAAAAGTTTTTTATAGAAAGAGTGATAAAATATTGGAATGGTCTGCCTGGGGATGTGGTGGAGTCACCATCCCTGGACGTGTTTAGAAAGGGATTGGATGTGGTGCTCAGTGGCATGGTTTAGTTTAGTTGAGGTGTTGGGGCATGGGTTGGACTCAATGATCTTGAAGGTAATTTTTCAACCTGGTAATTCTGTGATTCTGTGTGATTCTGTGATCCTGAACATCAGGAGGAATTTCTTCATGGAAAGGGTTGTCTAGCATTGGAAGGGGCTCTCCAGGTAGGTGATAGCATCACAATCCCTGGAGGTGTTTGAAAAATGGCTGGATTTGGCATCTAATGCTATGCTCTAGTTTACAAGGTGGTGATGAGTCAAAGGTTGGACTCGATGATCCCAGGGGTCTTTTCCAACCTAAATGATTCTGTGATTCTGTGATCCCTGGGACACTCATCCCAGTGTCCCAAGGCTTTCTTCTGCTTTGTAAATGTCACACAGAAGTGATGGGACATTCTAAACTCAGTGTAGAGGGCTTGAGGTTTCACATATTTTTGAGTCTTTATCACATTGGTTACATAAAAAATGTAATTTTTAAAGGAATGTGACTGGCGGAAAGATTTTTTTTTCAGATTAATTGTCAGATAATTGGTGTCGAGTTATATTGTGTGACTATTAATGATTAGTAAGGCAAGACCAGACTTTCCCTGAGATATTGGCTGGGTGTTTCTTGCAGTCCTCCTAATGAAACCCTGTTTTTATTAAATTCCTGGTCTCTGAATGTAACAAATTCTATGTCAAAGTTGATGGGACTTCAATATCTCCTAACTACAGCCCTATCTTAAGATAGTAAGTGAACTATAAATGCTCAGCTTCTTCGGGACTAGGATGAATTGGCTGTGAAGTTTCATATGAAAAGATATTTTAAGTTACTTCATTTTTAGTCACAATTTTTCCTGCCTATGTGAAGACTCAAGCATCTTGGTGTCCCGTTCATTTAATGGAGCCATTGGACATTCAGCGATACCGAAAACTGCTCCCAAGCTGCTTCAAATGAGTAATTTCAATCTCACAATGCAATAAATCTTTCCTAGAACATATATAGATCACTATAAAGAGATAAATGAGCTACCAGTTCTTTTCTTGAAAATATTAACAATGTACTTGATTCATTGAATTTCTGGAGAAAATAGAAATTGCATTTTTAACATTCTCTTGACCTGAGAAGTGTTAAGTTTTCTGCTTTTAAATGCATCACTGCTGTAGAGGGAAGGATATCTGAGTTGATAAATCAGTTTGAGATGTTCATAGCAGAGAAGAGTCGGTCTAGTGATGAGCACCACGTACTCGGCACTGAAAATGCTGCTCTGACCTTTTCCTGGCATGCACACTCTGGACAGAAAGATATTTTGACATTTTTAATGTGATATGAAAGGATATGGATATCCTCTTGTGAAATACAATGAACTTATGTGTTTTATGTCACTCTGCTTTGAGACAGCTGGAGCTGAAAATGGGCTGTAACTATAAACACCATTAGTCCTTTTTTTTTCATCTGTGTGGAGCACAGCCATCCCTCCTCCTATGCTTGTAGACCCAAAAGGATGACAATTTACCTGCCACACCTGCACTCTATAGGGGCATTGAAAGGTGCCAGGTAAACTGAGACACTGGTGGCTGGGCTTTTTTTGGGCTAATATTTCTTGGCTGTGCAAAGAAAATAGAGTGTTAATTACCGCTTATGCCCCAAGATTTTTATGAAGAGGTGATAAGAGATCCTTCAGGCTGTGGGAAGGACGATGACCAGTGTGCGAGGGGTCCAACGTGGACACGTGCAGTGTGGTGGAGCAGTTTCCTGGGCTTCCATCACATCAGCAGTAAAGGCTTGTCTTGATTTGGCCACCATCTGCCAAGCCAGCACTGGAGAACACCAACATGACCAGCAGGAGGGTGCTGCAGCCCTTCCAGCAGGTTTTTGAGAGCTGCTGGGAGAACCGATGGCTGGCGGAGAGTGTTCTGTATCCAGATGAACGCCCCAGCACAGCAGCTACTTAAAGCACTCCCCAAACTCCCCCAAAGGAAGGGGAGGGCTCACCCAAAGGCACCTTCTAAAAGCCTTTTGCAGTCATTAGTGCTGTCCCCTGTGCGGCAAGCTGCCTGCAATGAGCATGTCGACATCTCTGCAATGTGCTCACATTTCAAAGGCGGTGCTTCTAACCAGCTGCATCTCAAGAAACCGAGCAATTTTTTTAATTTTTTTTTTTTTTTTTTTTTTTTTTTTTGAAGATACCATGCCAAGTCTTTTGAAATGAAAGCTGGGGCAGGCCTAGTGGAGATTAATGTAGGAAAAATGCTGCTGGCTTGATAAGCCACAGATGTCTGTGAGATTTGTGGACGTTGTTGACAGCTCGTGATGGTTTGCAGCTTGCTAGGTCCCCCGGCCCCGGGACCAATGTGCTGAATCCATGGCTGGTGGTGCAGGGCAGGGTTTGGCCCAGCGTGGTGCTTGGGTGAAGGGTTTGAGGACACCTGGAAGAAAAACTGGTCTGGACCCATACTGTCATTGCAGAGTTTTCTTAAGTGTTGCACCTACTTATGCAAAAGAATGACTTTTTTTTTTTAATAATGTCCCTATTTAATTAACTTAACTGTTTAATTAACATTAAATTAAATGTTTTAATACTGTAATGAGGAGGCATAAGCTGATGAAATTCTGTGAAAGCATAAGATGGTGGTGGAAACTCAGGTTATTGTACCAGTCTTGGAAAATTGAAAAGGTGACTTATGTTGGTGGTATCATTACTAGTGGGTGGACAGGAGCTGGGCTTCTGTTAACTCTGCATGCTGTCAGTGACTCCTCACGCATGGAGAAATCCCTTGGGAGTCTCATCCCCTGCTCAGATTAAAGTTCTTTCAAAGCTGCATTCTTGCATGCCCTGATATTGTATGCTCAGGGTTATTTTAGACAGATAATTAAATTAAATCTGTTGTTAGTTTTAATTTGGAAGTGATGCTTTCTCATCACCTTAAAATACCTTGATGAGCACTGGTATTTATAGGCAACTTGTTGGTACCAATACTTTCCATGTCTGGATAACAGGAATTGGTACAACCCTTGTACAAAAAGTCTCAGGGAATTGCAGAAAATGGCTTTGCCAAAATATTATGAAAATAATTTGAACCAAAATAGCCTTGGGGGGTGAGGGGGTTTGTTAGGGGTTTTTTTCCTCAGAACAACAAGAAAGTTTTCTGTAAAATTTTGATAAATGCTAGGCAAGGAAGTAAATCACTAAATAGTGATTTAAATGCAAATTTATCTATAATAGGAATTTATGCATGTGCTTGTAAAAGAATTAGCAAAGAACCAGGCCTCTCTTGTCATCTTTGTCATGCTATCTTTGTTTCCTACTGGCAGCCTCTGTTGCTTACCCAGGCTGGTACCTTTTACTTCGTGTCTCATCAACACTTCTTGGTAGATTTCAGAGACAGCTGGTATTTAGCATATATATTTTTATTGGAAGAACTTGTACATTGGTAGCTCACAAAAGCTGATAGAGACAGCTAAGAAATAATTTCCATAAATGAGAGGAAAACTTTTATTCCCTGTACCCTGAAAAGTAGGGACAGTGTTAGGGGAATTTGAAAGGAAAATCACACAACAGTTTGGGTTGGAAGGGACCTCAAAAATCATCTCATTCCAACCAAGGACATCTTCTGCGAGACCAGGTTGCTCAGAGCCCCATCCAACCTGGCCTTGAACACTTGCAGGGATGGGGCATCCACAGCTTCTCTGGGCAACCTGTGCCACTGTCTCACTGTCCTCACAGTAAAGAGCTTTTTCTTAAAATCTAACTTAATCTGCCCTCTTTCAGTTTAAAACCATTCCCCCTTGTCCTGTCACTATCTGCCCATGTAAATGCTGCTCTTCCTCTCTTTTATGAGATCCTTTTAAATACTGGAAGGCCACAATGAGGTTTTCCTGAAGCTGTCTCTTCTCCAGGCTGAACAACTCTGAGCCTATTTTTATAGCAGCACTGCTCCAACCCTCTGATCAGTCTTGGTGACTCTCCTCTAGACCTGTCCAACAGGTCCACCTCTTTCTCCAGGCGGGGTTGCATGAGGGTGGGGTAGGGGGGCAGAATCTCTTGAGAGATTGGGAAGCTTGACTGCCACTGAAGACTGAGGCAAAGAACTCATTGAGTACCTCAGCCTTCTCCGCATCTGTTGTCACCTGTTCTCTCTTCTCATACCCATCCTGTACAATCTCCTTGGCCTTTCCTTTCTGACCTGTGTATTTGTGGATCCCTTCTTGTTATTCTTCACATCCCCTGGCAAGTCCTATTCCATCTCTGCCTTAGCTTTTCTGATCTTGTACCTACACATCCAAACTATGGCTTCAGTTACCCAAAATATTTGAGTACTTGAGGAAGAAAATTGAAAATTCTTTCATTTCAATTCCTCTATAAAATAAAGTTTCAAACATTTTCTTTGGAGTAGGTGAAAAGAATGGAGACTGCCTATGTTATATAGCATATTATATATAAAATCAGCTTGAGTCTCAGATCTTTACAATACTCTGTGTTCACAGTTTGGGGGGGGAGGGATTAAAAAGTTCTATAGATCTTGCTCATCTGATCTTTTTGCTCATGAGCACACAAAAGACTGGTATAGCAATAGTAAATACCTGCTGTCACCTACTGCCATGATGATATTAACAAAGGGAACTCTGATACCTGCATTTGCAAAGGATGAACAGAGATAATGCTCAAATGAACCCCAAGGGAATTATCTCTTGTTGTCAGCTCTTCTGTTTGTGGCTTGTCAGTGCAAAGACATCTTCTGCTTTTTTTCACTTTGTGGCACTTGTGGGGCTCTTGGTAAAGCTCACACACCAAGTTACCATTTAAACTCCTGTACCCTTGGGTGGCATTTAGAACCATATTCAGAACATTATTTTTCTTTACCCAGAGGAATATATGATCAGTTTATCAGCTGTAGATTGGTGTGTGCCTCTGCAGGGAATCCAGCCTGCAATCATGTGAATTCAGCTCTAGGAATTTTGCAATGTGCAGCAGGGTAGAAACGTCCCCCCCATTTGGGATGGGAATGTGCCTCCCTATCTCCAGGCAAGGTTTCTTTTATGTAGCTCATCTGTTGTGGCAAGCCAAGCTGCAGTGGGGATGATTTCAGCATTGTTCAAGATTTGATTGTGTGAGTCTGTAGGATAAGATATAAGCACACTTTAACGAGGATCTAAAACCCGAGTTTTTCAACAGAATGCTGTGCTGTAGATGAACTATGACTTCTAAGTAGGTTTTAGTGCTTTGAATCTTATTGTCCTGCTCTTAATGGTTATGCTATTTCAATCCATTATTTTTGGGGTGGAATGGGTCTGTAATCTGAAAATATCTTAACACAGCAACTACCTGAATAAAATTGCTTGTGAAGTTTTCTTTGTGGAAATAAGAATATGAAATTCACCATATAAAACTGGCAATGCTACATAAAACCCCTGCAGGACTCGGTGGGGGGTGTGTGTGTTTGGGGGTTGTTTTGGGTTTTTTTAAGAATAAGGGAGAAGTGTAATTTATGCCTGGATAATTAGTGGTGTTTTACCACTGAAATGTACACCACTTGGAGGAATAGTCACTGGTGCTTTTCGCACCTGCACGGGGTATGAAATTCCAAACAATTAAAACAATTAATGTTTCCTCCTTAAAAAACGTCTATTGTGCTTTAGCAAAAGTGTATTGTAGGACTTGTGGCAAACGTGGTAAAATAGAATGTGTGATAAATGGAAAGCGTGCTGTCAAAGACCTTGACACATTTTTCATTCCCAAAAGTAGATATGGATAACTTTGTGAGCTAGTCTCACTTGCCAAGATGAATTTATCATAGTATTCCATGTGAAAGGCTTTTGCTTTTCAAGAATCATGACAGGGAGTTGCTTGGTTTTGCTTATTCTGCTGAAAATAAAAGTGTGGTGCCATTTGGTCTTTCGGTATGGGGTTAAAAGTCATCTTAAAAATGAACAACTTGTCTGTATTTCTACTTATCTTCTATCTGAAAGGAAGTGTAAAAGGGGATATACCACACAAGTTTTTATATTAAATATTAGTTCATTGTGTCCTGGCCTTGCTGTGTAGGTGTTCACTCTCTATTTCTTCAAAGGGTGGGAAGACTGCAGTGTTATCAGTCACTTCATTTCTACACTTGTGCATTCTATGAATGTCATTAGACTTTTAGTCATCCCATTGAAAAAATTTTATATGTACCTCGAGAAAGCAGATACCTAAAAAGGAGACTTTTTTATCTGACAGCTCCAAAATGTCATTCCTGAGTGTTTGTGGAAGTATATTAAAATTATTTATTTAGAAGAGAAAAGAAACTGAGTTGTTTAACAGAAAGAGGAAAAAAAATGCATTTGACTTCCATTAATTACAGTTTTTGTGGTCATCTTTGTAGAGAAATGGTGAAAAAGCATTTAAGAAAATGAAAGTTGCAATCCTCTGCATCCCTGGTGCAAAGCAGGAAGAGCAGCCAGCACTTCATGGGCGCTTGGTGCCATCCCTCTCCCAGTTCCCTATTTTTGGAAGGCTCTGTAGAAGGTCAGTGGGAAACATAACTCCTGGCTCCTAAGGAAAAAGCAGCCTGGATTATCATCCATGTGAAACCAAAGACGGGGTGCTAGCAGAGAGCAAATAGTTACTCCTGTTAGTATTTCCTAGATGAATGCAAGCAGCTTAAATTTCAGTTGTTCTAAATTAGTTGCTGAATTATAAAAATATTTAGCTCTATTTTGTTTCCCCTTGGTCAATCATTCATTATTTCCATCTAATGCTTGAAACCTAATCACTGTTGCTGAGAAAATATTTCAGGAAACTATCTCGACAAAGCATTTTAATGTAAATATTAAGAGAACAGCTTTTTGTCAGTTTGATAAGAATAAATCATATATCATACATTTATAATCATACACTTTGTTCATTTTTAATGTGCAATTGCTGCATTTTTATTAGGAAGCCATAAACACTAATAATGACATTTTGTGTTTTATTAGAAATAGCAATTGAAAGAAGAAATTGTTGAAAGCTCCAGCTCTCCAACAAGCACGTTTGCATGAGCACAACAGCACCAGGGAAGGGTTTTGGTTGTCATGGCCAAGGCTGTGGTCACCAGAACATCCCTGGTTTGGAACTGTGGCTTTGTCCCTCTTGTGCCAATCTGTGGCTGTAACTTTCTGGAGGAAATCTCAGTACATGCCTTTTCCAAGGAAAGCTGGGTTTGTGTTGTCTCTTACAAAAATCTTCTAAATGCTAACTAAATAATTAAGTATTAAATTATATTTAGAAGCTGTATTTGAAATTCCAGTCCCTCAGAAGGGGAGAAAGCACCAATTTCACCATTTGGTGAATGCCATAAGCTGATTTATGGCTTCTTTTGACACTCGGTCATGTGGCAGAGGCAAAGGAGCAGCTGGTAATGCAACCAGTAAAAGTTAAAGAGGAGGAAATGCTATATTATAGAAGCAGAGGGATATTATTAGCTTCTGCACTCTGCTAGAGATGATGCTTGGGATGAGAGAAGCTCTTTTAGGAGGCCAGAGAAATTTCCCTGAGGCTGTCAGAACTGGCGTTTCCCAGTGGGAGCTGGTCTGGACCAGACTGTGCCACACAGAAATGAGGGGCCCCAGATGCAGAGAGGTGCTGGACAATCACGTAACTGAGTCCAACACTGGCAGTGTATTCTTGCTAAAAGGGATTTCTTCAGTGTAATTAAGTGTGCTGGATAAGAGATAAAAAAGTCATGAGCTGAGGCAGCTTGGGGAATTAAAACTGGAACTTTTTCTGCATGTTGCATTATAAAATTGGGAAGGACTGAGGTGAGCCTTCACTTTGCAGGTGGCGAAGTACAGACCTGCTGGGCAGACACTCACAATAGCACCTGGATTGCCTTGCCAGTAACACGTGGAAAATCATGGTTCTTGTCCTTTATAATAGCTCTCTATCATGGAAAACGTGGGCCAATCCCTCTCCTAACCTCACCAAGCTCACCCTTACAGCCTTGAGTCTTGCTCAGACATCTCTCCATGAGAAACCACTCCAGATACTGATTGCTCTGACAGTGCAACCTCCTTCTCCTATTTTGCTACCCATGTCCTAAGACGAGCCATCAACCCCCTGAGTGGGCTGGCAACTCATGAGATGGTGTAATGTGTATTAATTTAATGTTTTATATTAAGTGAACAGGCAAGAAAAGTTAACATTAGCTTTAAAAAAACCCAAACAAAATGAAAACCCCACAGCCTCCCATCCCAACTTTCTTAAAACAGAAAGAATCTCTTCATGTAGGAAACTACAGAAGGAGCATTTAGAAGGGCAAAGAAGGAAGAATTAAAACACTGGGAAAAGTACATGTGATAGCAAATGAGGCCAGTTCTGCATCAAGATGGGTTTTTGTGACCCTTCCCTGCATGTATTTCAGCTGAAATTCCCCTTTCTTAAATACTGAGTTGAAGTCTACCTTCTTACGGAAATACTGTTGACACTTGTGTAGTGGCTTTTTTTTATATCAGCTAGAAGTATCTGTGAACTGGAAATCTTCTCATTAATAATTAATGTCACTACTTCTGCTTTTCATCTCCATGTCTGCCAATCTGGATATATTCAATTTCTTGAGCTTTGCTTCCATCTTAATTTTGAGTATCTCATATCCCCATTGCCATTATTTATATTGCCTTGATCCATCTTGCAAACTGAGGTCAAGTTCTCATTTAAAGCTGTGTCTAGATAGTCCTTGATCTATGTCCTATCTCTATAATATAGCAGTTCTTTTTCTTTGCTTCCTTGCTCTTCTCCTCTTATTTGAACACAACAGTCTTGTTGCTGTTTGTTCTGAATTACAACTCTTCTATTTGTAAAACTGCAGTTGTTCAAACTGTGTTTAAATTATACACCAAAATAGAAATTTTTTAGTAGACAGTGGGATATTCTTCATATCCCCAAAACTCTTCTAAATCCATTTTGCACTTTTTAAAATCAAGTGTGCATCTGTGTCATCTTAAAAAAAGAGCTAAGGTTTATTTATTAAAAAAAAATAAATTAAAAAAGAGGAAAAGCAACAGCTTCCAAACTACAGAATGAAAATTAGCTTGTCCTTAGCAAGTGAGATGGTTTTGGCAGCAATCACACTAAACAGGGATTTTCCAATCTTGGCTGCTAACATGAGATTCCTTGTTTAGGATCACATTGCTTGTAGATTACAGAATTGGCCACAGAATAGACACACTACTCAAATGACAGATTTGTCCAACCTGTGCTGTGTTACAGGAAACAGGGCCATGTTTTGTAAACCAGAGCTAATATTTTCCATCTGTAACCAAGTACAAGACTGATGAAGGACATAAAGAATATTCTGAAATGGAGAACGACTGGAAGAAGAAATACCGAGTCTTTAAAAAAATGCATTTTTGTTTATTTCTTTCTCTTATGATCTTGCAGCCTGAAACTGCAACATGTGAATACCCATCCCAAGGGAAGAGCTCCATGTTACAAACGAGGAGCTGAGCTGTGGGGAGGTAGCTGGACCCGGTCACCAGTGCTCCCAGGCTTTGCCTCATGGGCCTCTAATGTCCTTGGTCCCTGTATGATGTGTTGCAGTGTCCCTAAGTGGATTAGTGGCAGATGACCTTATGTCTTTGGAGAGATGTTGGTTTGTGGGCCATTTAGTGTTCCTTGTTCCATTCGAATAAAAAGGTAATGGTGCCAATTTGAGATGTTTTTATGATTTGTCCTTGCTAGATGAGAGTTTTCTTGACAGATGCTGTTGCATTTTCAAAATTGATTTAGAGAGAAGGAGAGGCTCTGGGCTGGGAGCAGGGAGTTCTGTCAAGAGCTCCTGCTGAACTCATCATGTGTGGATCAAGCATGTGTGGACAGGAATTCCCATTTTCAAGACATATTTTAGAAGATGGGGGCCAGAGGTGCCAGTGTGAAAGTGAGAACTGTGTAAGATTGAAAGAGAAAAATCTCATAATGGCTCTCAGTGAATGACGATGCAGATGCTCACCAGGCTGGGACTTCCAGGGTGCTGAGGTGGTGTAGCCATCAAACTGGGCTTGTGCAGAACAGATGGCCACAAAAGTTTCACAGTTGTGGAAGAGGATTTCTGAAAGGGCAGAATTTGGCTCAAAGTATTTCTCTGAGGTTGTGGTGCCTTGCAGTCATTGGTCTGTGTTTTAAACACAGCGTGAAAAATGCTGTGTGTATAAAGCAAATAGTCCTCTGCCCACTTGTATTCAATAGAAATGACTGCACAAAGCCCATGACTGGCTAATTTTAGTGTGGGTTGGTTTGGGATTTTTTCATAAAGACTGTCAACCCTGTAAACCACACACACTTCCACCCTCGTTTCCATCTGCTCAGCGTAGCACATAGCAAATCTAGGACTGTGGTGGAAATGTACAAATATTTTAAAATGCTCCTAGAAAGTAGGTGTTAGGTATAAAGAATAGCAAATCACTGGTGGGAAATGCAATCAATTATGTGTTTCAACACAAAGTAGCAGAGATTGCTTTCTTTTACCAGACAATGGACCTGGTTGTAATTTTTTTATATTTATGATACATAGAATGACAACTTCTCAGTGCTTGTAAAACACAAATCTAAAATATACTTTACTTGAAAGTTTAGTATCAAACAAAATGGTTTTCTTATGCTGAGTAACAAACATTTTTACTATGCATAGGAGAAAACATTGTAGTGATGTTACAGCCCCAACCTACAGTAGGTTATATAAGAGAAATATCGGTACCCTCTCAAATGCAAACAGCGTTTGGGCCTGTTACTCCAAAGACTCTCTTATCATACTCTAGGTAGTAAATATTTATTAAAATAGTGATGAAAATTCACATTGGAGAGTGAAATTAGAAGGTGGTTCACTGGAGGAATGGGTGCCTTCTTAGGATGACTTCTGTTCCAAAGCGGGAGTTTGTGCTGGTCTTATTGTAAACTAAGAGTTTGAGCAATGCTCTGGGACATATTTTCATGTTTGTAACTATAATTTGAGTGTTGGAATACTAACAATTCAAATTGGCTTTAGAGTTTGAGGTATCTAGTTATACATGTGAACACTGGTATTGTTTTAATGTGATGTTTTCTTTTATGAAGCAATAATCATTGGTTAAGAAATATTCAAGTTAAGTCTAGAGTACAAGCTTTGCTTGGATCTCATTTGAGAAACAGAGAAATGTCATTATTAGGAGTTCATAATTACAGGAAGATGGGACAGGAAAGCTCACTATCATTTCCGATATCTTCAGCTAAGACGAACTGAAAGAGCAGCACTTTGGTGGCTGCTGTGTGGGGATGACATTACATTTGGAATTGAAGCACTTGCTTCACTTAGAGAACAGAGACACAGTAAAACATATCCTCCCAAAGCAAGAGATAGTGTTGGAATTGCTAAATGCTGCCTTATTGTTTAAAAAAAGCTCATGGACAATTGGCTGTCTCTATTCACTGGGTCAGGGCCCAGGGTGCTGGTTTTTTCTGACTGGTCCAGATGAAGACTGGTCCTAAGTCTGCTACCTTAAGCCACTTTTGGTCAGTTGGTTTCAGGGCAGACAATTGCTGTCCCATGCACAGGCTGCTCCCCTTGTGTGCTGTTGATTTTAAGATTAGTACCAAACCTGGGAAATAGAGCTGTTTCAGAAAAATGGAGGTAGCTGGGCCAATGTAAGTGGTATACCTTTTAACATCTGCAGCTAAGTAAAAACCAACTTTAGCAGACACATTTCTGCTCGTCCTTTGCCAGAAAGACCCATGGTGATTGTGACTAGCTTCTGCTGATCGTGGCTTTGTTTGAGTGGAATTGGAACCAGCTTTAAGGCTGCCTGCCAGAGGGTTCAAACACACATTTCTTGTGGAGACATACCCCTGGCATGGGTAGGATGAGAGCTGACACTTGCAGGAACCTGCTCCTCTTTGGAGCAGGGTTAAGTTTCAGTTTTCTGAAACTGAATGAAACAGTTCTGTAAGGTTTAAGGCAGTGGTTAATGCTGAGGTGGAGACTCCAGCTCAGGAAAGCTGAGGCTGTTGGTTCAGTTCTTGGATCCTTGCACTTTAGCCGAAGTTGGATGAGGAAAAGGAGAATGCTTTATGCCATCCATTGCTGGTCAGGGATAAAGCCATCTTGCTAAACAGAACCAGCCTTGCAGCTCCCACTACCAGGACCCCTGCTGGACATGGTTTGCTAGTTTTGATTTCAGAAGGAGTTACCAGTCTGGATCTAGTGACAGCTAAGAATGGTTAGTCCTGGGACTGCAGACTTCCTTCTGCTCTTTGCTGGGATTGTGTTGCCTAGGTACTCATCCTGGGGCAGTGCTTGCAGGTGGGATTAATACCAGATTAAATAAAAGGATGGGATGGGACTAGAAGGAGTGAAATACCTTATTTGTTCAGTTCCTCATATTTTTGGGAAATATACTTTTCTGCCTGTGTCCAATTCACTCAGAAGCTCCTTTTGTGGGTGATAAGTGAATCTCTGTGCACAGCTCTGACACTTTACATTTCTTTTCAATGGTAAATTGTTATTTATAGCAAGGAGTTTGACAGAGGCTGTGGAATTATTGGCTGTATGTTTTACAAAGCAAGCCAAATGAGGAACAAAAATAATTTGGATTCAAATTCTTTTAAGTCCAAGCTATGCATTAGCTCTGCTGCTATTCATGGGATCCACTAAAAATCTGCATTACAACCTTTCAGGTTTGTTCAGTTCTTTTATCTTGCAAAAATTTGGACCTTTAGCCTAATTAAACCATGGAAAAATAAGAATTTGGTCTAGCTGAAAATTTGATAAGCAGACACAGAAGCAGTTGGTGCATAAACTGTTAATTGCTGCCATGTGAGGACACAAACAGGAGGAATATATGGAGCGAAGCGGGACCGTGGTGTTACTGTTTGGGAAAAGCTGTTGTTTTGCAAAACATTTGTCTGGATTAGGGAATAACCTGGGATGCCCTAGAAACATACCTGGGCATCAAGTCACAGTCATGCACAAACACATGGCAGAGGACTGACTTGCACTTGGCCCTGACGATTTGCTGTTCCATTTGCACAGCAAGATGGGTCGGTCACCATGCAGGCAAAGCAAGAGGCTGCCACCTCCCTGTGGCACAGCCACGAGCTCCTGAGGCAAGGAAAGTCATTGAGAGGGCAGTAAGAACAGCCAAAGCCAGATGGGATTGCAAGCTGCTGGGAAAACATTAGGCAAGTATGGGGGGGAAAGCTGCAATATTTGTAAATATCATTATCTGCATCGAGTTCAACGTGCCTTGGTGTTGTGAAAAGCCTTGGCAGTGCTTTGCAGCGAATTACGTCTGCAGTGAAATGTGAGCAGACGAAAACTGGAAGCAATCATGCTAAACACTCCTGAGGCTTTACCCTTCCAAATGTTTATGTTTATGTGCCTCCTGTTTTGATTACCTGCTTGCTGCTGAGTATTTTCCCTTTCCTCCTTGGATTTTAAGGGAGCAGCAGATTAATAAAGCACAGGATTTCTCTTCCCCCTCTGTTCTAATACCCTGTTTGGAAGACAAGTGAAATGTCCTGGCAAGCAGAGGTGAAGCAAGTCCCTGAGCTTTTGGGAGACCTAATGAGGGTCTCTGTGTTGTGTGCCCAGTACTCTCAGGGGGCCTGTCAGACTAGAAATGGGAGTTTTGGTGTTATTAAAAAGTGAGGAAAAAAATATATATTTCCTTTCTTCATAAACACCAAACTTGCTCAGCCCCACACATTATGGTGGTCTATGCTCAGGTCCTCGGTGAGCCTGGGCTTTCCCAGTGCATCCCTTATCCTTCAACATATTTTCTGTGCAGTTAGACAGCCTGGGGCTCATGTGTTAAACCAGAAGGTGCTGGGGTGCCATTCTCCTCCCTGGTACACATCATCCACACTTTCCTCCCCACGGGGGACGCTCCTGGAGGCTGGTATTTCATATCACCACATTGTCATGACTGTCTATGACAAGGAGAAAATTTTAGTCACTCGCCTCATTGGGTTGCAAACCTTTATGAACACCGCAACTAATAGGCCGGGTAAGTGGAAGATTAATTTCTATACCACCTGGCAGCAAGCTGTGGATTAGGCTGCTGTCCCTCGTGTGGGTTTAATGTTAGAGGAATGGGGCACTCGAGCACCCAGACAATCAGCCTCTTGTTTAAACAATGAGCTTCTCGGTCTTGTTAGCCAGCGCTCTTAAATTTTCATTTTATTCTGGTATGCAGGCTTGTGTGATGTGGAGAATTGCTTCAGCACAGAGAGACTGCAAACCTGTTCAATTAAAGGAAATGCTCAGATCCAGCTGTTGGAGTCCCATGAACACCAGTACTCCTCACAGAGTAAGTAAGACCAACGCGCTCTGCCCTTGGAACAGATACAACGATTTGCGCCTTAATTCTCCTGAAAAAAAGAGCCTTTGTTGGGAGAGGACGATTGGAGAAAGGAGGACGAATGCAAAGCATGGTGCAAAAAATGCCCAGCGAGACCAAGTTTTCTGCAGATGACAGTGAGGGCTCTATAGCATAAGGCTGGTAACGAGGCACCATCAGAAGCACGTACAGTACAGGCTCCTGTTACAGCTATAGAATTGTCTTGTAAATTCTGTAAATGCTTTCCTCTCATGAAAAAACCATATGTTGTGGAGTAACTTACCCTATGCTTTCACTTCCAAGAAACAGGCTAACAAGCACAGCCATGGTGTGTGACCATACACTGCACTGTTTGTGCCTGGACTTTTAGTTGCCTGAGTTTTGGTGACAGGTTTCTGCACACATTTGTAGGTGACAGAGGTGTTGGGGCAGAGTTGGATGGTCACCTAGATATGCCAGATGTTTTCGTACAGATCTTTTTATAAAAGATCTTTTATATCTTTTATGTACATCTACACATATCAACAGACATGATATTATTTATCTAAAAAGATAATATTATATATATTTATTTATATATATAAGGGCTGTAGCTGTTTCGGTAGGTGCTGAATACACTTCAGCTAAAAATGCACAGCAGCTGACCTAATGCTTGTGTCTCAAACAAGAGCTGAATTCCTAAGACTGAGGCAGGGGAAGGAAGACATTGGAATGGGATAAACCACAGGAAGAAATTGTGAGCTTCAGCTAAGTGGCAGAAGCCATCTCCCCACAGGCACCTGGAATCCTCACCCCAGAGCAGGGGCTGGTAACCTCTTGTTTGACACCAGGAACCATTTTATCTCTGGAAATGCAGTTTTCTCTGCTCCTGCTGTCGCTTCCCCCTCAATGTAATGTTGTTGACTGTCTAAAAATTAACACGGGGGCTTTAAAAAGATACTAGGCACAGTTTCAGCTGCTGAGATGAAATGGGTTTCTGACTGGCTCTCTCAGTGACAGGCAGACTGCTGCTGGCCCCTAGGCTGCACACTCGTGCTATTTGTCACACAGGCTAAAACAGAAAAGGTTGCATTTTAATTTACTGGCTGGGCCTATGAGGTGCACAGGATTGCAGCCCAGTGCTGAACTGGATAATAAAGCCTTGGTTGTTAATTGGCTGCTCCAAGTGTCTTTTTCAGTCAAGTATATGTCCATCTTCACCCACATATATATGTACACACACACACACACGTATGTAAATATATGTGTACAGGTGTGTACATATGTGCTCAGGTGTGTATATATATTTATATATATACACATATCTATGGATATATAATTTATGTACATGTTAAAAAACATATAAATGCCTGACTTCATTGCCAGGTTGAGAAAGGGCTCTGGTGCTTTAAATCAGTGCAGAAGATGAAGCAGCTGTTGGGTCAAATCTTTGCAGCTTTTCTATTGTGTGATTCTTGTTTCAGGCAGCAGCTGAGCCCACAGGCTCTGTGCAAGAAATTTTGCTGAAGAAATCCCCTCTGCACGTGGCCAGCAGCCCGAATCAGCCTTTTGTGGTGGATGGTGAAACAGTGGAAGACCTTTGAAGGAAATTGCTACCATGGGGTTTGTCTTGCTGTGAGGTATATATAGCACCCCTTGCCCCTGCTTCATCTATTTGTTGTTAAAGTGTATTTTACATACACATTGCTAGCAACAAATTGAAAGAGCTGCTTTGTAAATCAAAACCAAATAATTCTGTCTACATGATGTGATGTATATATGGTTTTCTTTCAGGTAAGTTAAAATATAAGTTAAAATGTAAAACCAGAGAAGAGCTGTGGTCCAGCTGATGAGGTGGTATAAACTAAGAGTTGGGACACTAAGGTGAGTGGGCTGAAAACAAACACTTAATGCCTCCTTCCACTGTTCCTCTGTGTTTGGAGCAACTGAAAACAGGTAAATAGTAAAAAACAGCTCCAGAGACCAGGCTTGACTGAGTTTTTGGCTCACTGACTAGTGTAGATGCTTGCAAGACCTCTCCCTCAGCAGGCTGGCAGACTGACCCTCCTTAGAGTTACAAACCCAGATTGCTGCAGTGAGAAATGTCTCTAACTATTAATAGCCTTGCTTTGGATTTAGGTTTTTTTGCAGAAGTGCTTCCTTGAGGATGAAGAGCAGAAGATTTGGCTCCAGGAGCTATAGTTCTGTCCCACCCCACCCTGACATGTTCCTGCACCCTCAGCATCTCTCCTGCTGCTGTGGAGGTGTTTGCATGAGAGCACTCTGCCACGCCTGCACCTCCACCTCCGGGGCTGGGTCTGATGCATGGCTCTAGCAGTCACAGAAACCTGCTCCTGTGTGCAGGGGGAGTGTTAGGCCACCCTTGATAGGGCTTCAGCTCACACAAAGCCAGGGCTGTGCCGTGAGGGGGAGTGGGACACAGAAAACCCTTCCAGCCTTGAAAAACCAGCAGGACTGCAGGCAGAATCCTGTTGCACAGCAGCCAGACTGGCTGGCACCCCGACAGGGCACTTCATCCCCAGACAGCTGCAGCTGGCCATGACAGCACCCATGCTGGGCAGTGTTGGAGCAGGCTGGAGGGCAGCTATGGGGGGAATGCAGTGGCACCCAGGGGTCCTGCTTCTTGCACTGCACAAACCACTCCTGCTGCACGTGTGAGACACAAACCCCTCGTGCATGCCCCGTGTGCACACCACACTGGAGACACAGAACACACACCCCTACACTCCTAAAACACACAAAACCCTCTGCTGCACAGCACTAACACTCTGCACACATGAAAAGCAAGACAGACATGGGGTACAAGCAACACCAGCCACACTCGGTGGAGACAGGATCTGGGTGCTACTCGTGCCTTCCCAGTTCAGGTTTCCCAGCCACTTCCTTTCTTACACTGGTGGGATTGACAGAAAGCAAAAGCAGAGCACAGCATATCCTCCTGGGCAGCAGAGCAGAGAAAGCAGCATTCACCATCTCCATTCAGGTGCAGTTCTTTCCTCTGCCCATCACCTTTAACTAAACAACAAATAACAACCATAATATTTGTCTTAGACCATCTCAGCCTTTCCAAAGCATTTATCCTGTAGACTGTCAGTAATACCAGGATGCATTCAAGTCTTGCTTGAGGCAATGCTGTGCCTGGTGGTACACACTAAGGCATGCACAGTGCTAAAGACACAGCTGGATAGCTCAGGAACAGAAAGCTGTTACAAGTTGGAGACTGACACTCATTTCCCCCAAATATTTAATAAAAGTGGTTAATTTCAAAGTCCTACCTGAGTCACTTGTTTGAAGTCAAGTAACCAAAACCAACAACAGCAACAAAAAAGCTTTTATACCTTTGCATTATGGTACAGCAACCATCCCTCTGCAGTGTGGGCTTCAAGTTGGTTGACTTAATTCACAATTCCCTGGTCAAAGCTCCATTTTATTTGCAAGCACATGCACTCTTTCCCAAGTAAAACATTCCATCTCAGCAAGGTGGTTAACAACACACTCTCTCTCCCCTCTCAGGAGAACCAGATGCACACTCCAATACCCTCAGCAAACATTACCTCCACAGAAGCAAGTCAGAGGTAGCCCCCAAACAACTCTGTCTGTGCCTGTGCTGTGGCACAGCAGATGCTCAGCTATGAAAGAGTCAGCTTGCTCCCCTGTGTAACCCAACTCCCCCGTGCCACAGCTTGGGTGTTTCAGCTGTGTGTGCCTTAGCAGGAATGCTGCAGGACAGTGCTCCTGGCTGCTAAGCATAGCTTCGATGATCACACATCTTCCTTCTCGCTGGAGGGACGTGCATGCCCAGCAGGCAGAGACTGGCCTTTCTCACATAACTGCTCCTGGTGCTGTTAACAAACCAAGCCTGGAGCAAGGGCTGCATTTTTATTGATCCTGGGTAGAGTGACTCACCAGGTTTGCTGTGGTGGAAGCCTGCACCTTAAAAAAAAATATTTTAAAAAAGTGTCATTAAGCACAATAAACTGCTGCACGTTCTACCTCAGGGTGCAGGCCTGTGCAGGGCTGAGGAGATCAGGACCCACTGTTTTTGGGGGTTTTTTAATTGTTTGTTTATGCATTGAGTCAGAAGCAGGTGAGGGCACTCTCCTCCCCTCCCCTCTGGAGTCGTTCAGCATGTGTCACTCATCTCTGTTCACCAAGAGCCACCCACCAAAAGTCACTCACTCCCAGCCACCAGCAGCACATGTCCTTGGAGCTCACTGGGAGAGAAGACAACAACTTTACTGGCAGAGTTTATGAAATCTGGAAGCATTGAACAGCTCAGAATTCCCACAAAAGCAGTGCACATCTTCAGTGAAACTGAAGTATGAAAACTACCTCCACCAATACCCTTCAGGTACCAATTTCATGAGTATTAACAATAGAGTGGTACAAGGTAGTTTCTCTCAGGCCTTGTCAAAAGGAAAGGACACCAGGGATCCTTTGTTCTTTCTGAATAAAGGTTTTAAATTACACATCCAACTCCTATTTTAGAAGGGATTTTGACACCAATGAGAAAGAATGCTGTTGGTGGTAGGGGTGAGTGGAACCTGTATGCCTTGCTGGTGAAGAGTCTCACAATGTGTGACAGGTAACACAGCGTGTGCTGGTGACTCCTCCCATCCTGAGACTCAGGCAAATCCACTGCAGCCTGCTGGCCATCACAGGAAGCCTCACAAGTTTGGACAGGTACACTCAGCAAGCACCCAGAGAAACCTAAATCAGGTACAATCACATCAAACAGTAAGTTCTCACACAAAAAAGGAAAAAAAACCAAACAAAAAGAAAAAAAATCAAACCAAACAAACAAAAAACAAAACAAAACAAAAAAAACCAAAAAAACCCAAAACCATAAAACAAAAAACCACCAGAAAAACCACACCAAAAAACCCCAAACTAAATTAAATTTGATTCAGACTTTGCACACCTGCACAGATTAGGCATTATTACAGGTACAATCTACCATAGCATAAGACCAGCTCATGGTGCCATGAAGTCAAAACATCAGCTGAACTACCACCACAACTTCAGTTTCTATGAAGTACTACAGTTTGACTCAGTATCTCTAACCTTGAGTTTAATGCATCTTGAAAGCAAGTTTCCATGTTACACTAATATATTCTGACATGTGTATGCTAAGGTATACAATATTTAAACACTTAGGCACAAGAACAGAGTTTCGGAAACAGAATAAAAGCATCTTCAGAAGTTATCTAGTTTATCCCACCATTACTCTGTAGTGAAAAATAAATCCACAATGGGCCCCATAGACTTATGTGCATCCATACCTGATCTATGCTTGCCAGCTACATAATGCACTCTATGAAGTCAATTGTGAAGCTTGTAGATAAAGCAGTACTAGATAATCTTACTTCTAGGGACATCTGTTGTATTGTCTAAACTTACTCCTTTTCTTTGGCAGTTGTATTTCATCTTTCCTTCTCCTCTCAGTGAGACCAAGCATATAATTTCCTTTATTGGCCCCCCACCTTGGGTGTCACATTTGCTAGACCCAGTTGTGGATTTAATTCCAGTGATCCAAAGGAAGGAGCAGCCTCTTCCCTCTTAGTTTAACTGTCAGAGGAGTCAAGCAGAAAATCCCCCATGTGGAGTCAGTAATTTTTATACTGTGACCCAGGAAACATCATTCATGTTGCAACTTGGATGATATTTCTGGAGGGAGACGTGAATTTAATTACTGGAGGCTGGGCCCATGGAAAGCATTCCTGTTTGTCACGACTGCCACCCAGAGCAATGGGGGCTTGATGCAAATGTCTTGCACACAGCCACATTAGACTGATGGAGTCCTAACTGGCAATTGCATAAAGCACTACACTTGCCTTAGTGCATCCTGCAGGAGAATGATGGGCACCATCCAGTGAAAAGCCTCAGGTACATGCAGTAGTTAAATATGCCTTTGCATACTTAGTAGGGTAAACATTAAGTTCTGGGGTTTTAGGAAACTAGAAGGTTTTTCTGCTGCTTAACATGTTTCTGTAGTATTTCAAACAGCTGCTTATCTGTCACAATATAGTCTGGCTATATTATTCTAATCATCTAGATTAGCGCAGGTTTATTCTCATTTGTATGCAGCACACAATCAGTTATCCCCAACCTCAAAAGCAGTGGAGGTAAAAAAGAACTGACCCCTTGTCTGCCATCCTCAAACGATGAGGCTTGTATGGCAATTACAGCACACATGCAACCTGACATCAGGGTTTAATGCACCCCTTCATTTTCCAGGGGTTTACAGAAGTTTTGTCAGTCACATCACAGCAGTACCATTTACTTGGGACCACTGTTTGAGACTACCTCTAGTCCAGTACTCCACACAGGATGGTTACAGCTAATAAAGGTACTTTTTCTAACCTAGGAATAGCCTTCACTAAAAGAAAGGCCAGAAAGTCTTATTTTGCCCTCTTCATCCCCAGCATGCAGCTACGTAATACGTTCTGGAGACTTTGAATATTTGAAACAAGAGGTAGTCATTTGTCTTTATGGGCTGCATCAAATGGTGGATTTAAAACAGTTGGGAGCATACACAGGAAGGGTAGGAAGGAGGAAACTTGGTTTGCTTCCTTGGTAACAAAATCTACAGCACAGCAGGAGAACAGAGCATGATAATTAGGGAATTACAGCTGTTAGTCACAGAAAATATGCTGCAGTTGCAGGTCAGGGACCTGAGGTTGTAGCACAGGAAGGAAAACTGTAATTTAGAGTCTGCAAGGAACTCACTGCATGCGTTAGACTTCTTGCTACTTAAAGCATCTCTACACCTGTTTTCCAGGGCAGAAATCAAACAGACAAGAGCAGAGATCAGCAACAAGCCACCACCAAGGAAACAGAGTTCCCCTACAATAGTCAGGACAAGAACTATTTTTAATAAGAAATGGATATTTCATCAACTCTTGTTCATTCTCTCTCTTTCTAAGCAGGACAATCAAGTGTGAACTTTAAGATGAGGGGGATGACAAAACCTGATCCACGTAGTTATTCTGGGAGCTAGCAGCTCCCTTAAGAAGCACCAGTTGTTACAGGGGATGAATAATGTGAGTCCCACTGAAACAGGGCTTGGCTTGGAGACCTCTGTGTATTAATCAAGAGCCTTGTATTAGTTTCCTGCATGGGCTAGCTGGTCCTGAAGGGAACTGAGGGATACAAAGGGGAATACAAGCTTCAGACTGCAGACAATACCACTTGATTCTCCTAGCCTTCACCTTAAGAATGCCAAACTCTGATCAAGTGCTCAAGAACAAGTCCAACAGATATCTGCAATAGCAACATTAAAGCCACTCTGCCCACAAGCCTTTTAAAGGAGCGGACCAGCTGGTATAGTTTAAAGCAAATGTATTACTCATGTGCTTTACTGTAACCTTTGATCCAGCTAAATCCCTCATAAGAAATTCCTCATTGCCATTCCACTCAAGAAGAGAATTTTTATTTGTTTATTTCACCCAATCTCCTCCTCAAACTGATCATGTCAAAGTTTTTGAGATAATCTTCCTTTCCAAAACTTTTAGTGTGTGTGAAAGCATCTTTCTTACTCCTCTGTCTTTAAGTTGCTTCAGAAATAAAGAGCTGACTTTTACAGGTGAGAACTGGAGTATAAGGGAAGTTTAGGGAATCTAAACTTGCTGAGGAACAGAAGAAACACCCTCCACATCCTGAGGCAGACCAAGAGCTGACAGCTTCTTTTCTTCAGACCTGCACCTGTGCTGCCCGACCACACAGCTCAGATTCAGAGGCCAAAACCAGGAGACCTCAGGCCATGAGGCTCAAAGCTCTTCATAAGCCATGATGGCCTCATTCAAGTGATCATAGACAAGACTTCCAGCATTTGCTTGCTGTACCAGCAAGCAGCTTTACATCACATCTAAGCCAAACTCATTCTTTCCATGGAAGAGCAGCTATTAATAACTTCCTACCACCCAGTCCAGCCTGCTGACCAGTAGCCAGGCCTCCCCAGTTCTCCTTGAAGCCTGGCAGCATGCCATGCATATCAATTAATTCAAACTTCCAAAAGGACAGGAAGGTATTTCAGTGTCCTAGACCCTCAAGCTGTCCTAAGCTAGCCTCTTTCTCAAAGGGGTATTACATGATTCACTCCTGTTCTTCCTTGGGTGAGGTGTCACAGCAAGAGCTCAGAGGTGAGCAAATCCCCTGGGCTCTGGTGTAAAACCCTTCCCTTGGTATTCTACCAGCTCTCTGGATGTTGAGTTGTCCTGACCTTGGAAGCTCTGAGGAACAGTGGGAAGCACTTACGGTCAACCAAAGGGATAAAACACTTCTATTCTTGGTGAGCTACTCACCCCAGAGCCTGTGCCTCACTCAGAGTTAGGTGTCAGTCAGATGGTTTATGCACTTGGAGGCTGGGGCAGTCGTGACAAATGCTGGTGGAGCCTTCCTCCTTGCCCTGTTTCTGGTTAGCAACAGACTGACAAAGGCAAGTTGGCTCCCAATCCCTATTCAGAAGACAGCCTGTATTCTCCACCTTGTTGAGACAAGACACCTCAAAGAAGAGGCATTGCTGCCATTTGGGACAGGATTTCTTTACATTCAGGAGAAATATTAGTTGAGATGCATCTCGGCCCTGTAGCCTTTTCACCAGAGCCACTTGAATAAAGTGACATTTGGTTTTAAAACCTTCCAGAGGAAGATTGTAATTTGCATTTTAGAGCCCCCATGCACTGACTTGCCCTAGATGTACCTCCACCCACTTGCTGGTACTTGTGCTGTCATTTCTCTAGGGGAGCCAAGAATTCACCAGGTCTTGGTGCAATGCACCCAGTTCGTCTCAGTAAAAGTTTTGAGTCCAATCCTGATAATGCCAAGTGCTTGATGCCATTTTTAGAAAGCAGAATAACCAAGTATTTAAGGACAGATCCTTCCCCAAATAGACAAGAAGAGCCAATCAGCAGCTGTTTCTCTGGAAAGATTTTGCCAGCACTACAAATCCTCCATATAGAAGCAGAAAGACGCTACTTCTGAGCATAAATGCATGTTAGATGACACTGCCACTAAATATACTAGGTGACTGTTAGCACAATTGGTTTGCTTCCAGTCTAGTTCCCCTCTTTGGTGTGGGCAGCAACGGCATCTTAAATGAAACAGCCCCAAGATGAATTTAGTTTAATGACTGAATGTGAAGGGGGGGGAGGGGGGCAGGCAGGGAAGAAGGAAGGAGAACCAATATTAAGTGTGGAAACTAATACAAAAAGCTCCTGGGATATTAATAGTGTGCTGAACTAATAAGATGCAGTCAAAGCTATGAAGTTTCTGTAACACTGCAGCAGCTGCTACTGTGAAGTAAGGGACTAGAGTGGATCTGTGTATTTACAGCAGTTATCTGAAAGCCCGGGCATGTAATTCCACTCAGAATCCCCACCAACACAAATACATTAAAAGCAGACAGAAAAAGCTCCTGTAAACCCACTAAGCACAATAGCTAAAGTTTCCACAAGAAATAATTCATAGCATTGCAGTTATGCTCACTGAGATGGGCTAAGGCCGTCTCTGGACTGAGCAGAGAGCAGAAGCTTTTGCTGAGAACAGGCTATACTGTAGCAGCTCAAATACCTTCCAGCTCTCTTGATTGCTAAAAACCCCTCTGGGACAGGAATCTGAAACATAAAGAAGTCCCACAGAAGTTAGGCTAGACAGTGACTGCTTAAAAACCTTAGATCCACATTGGTTTTTTGATTTTTGTTTGATCGTTTGTGTTGTTTTTTTGGTTTTTGTTTGATTGAGTTGGGGTTTTTTTGTTTTTGTTTGATTGTTTGGGATTTTTGATTTGGTTTTTTTTTGTGGGCTTGGGGTTGGGTTTTCTGGTTGTTGTTTTAGTTTGGGTTTTTTGGGTTTTTTTTTTTGTTTTTTGCATGCACCTACAGATAAAGCAGGCATCCATTTCCTTCAAGAGTTTGAGAACAGGCCCAGTCAAAGACAAATCCTAGGAGCCAGGATTTGGGGCTAGGGCATAGATCCCAGCATCCAGCACACCAGGTGGGAACTCCCTACATGAGCTGGTAGATGTCAGCAATTTACAGCTCACTAACAGCTCTGTGGTGCCTTCTGTACATACTTCCACAGGCTCTCCAAAGGCTGAAGAAGGCTTCATAATTGAGAACCCTCATAAAGCACAAGAAAGGCAGTGTCTGGTTAATCCTACACAAGAGCTGAGGGAACAACTCAATGCACTGGCCATAGGGCACCTGCCATGCCAGGGGCATACCAGGAAAAGCTGCAAACCACCACAGCAGAACAAATGCTGCTATTGCCCAGAAACCCTACAGCTCTGGGTATGGACTAGAATCCCACTTTGGAACGAGTGAGCAAGCATATAACAAGAATTTATTACAGATTTGACAGTACATGAACATGGTCTCTACACGAGAAGAGACTGAGGTCACAAACAGCATTGCCGTGATCCTCTTGGACTCATCAAGATAAGCAGCAGCCCTATAGCATCTAAAGCCCTTGCCTGGTTAACTATTCCAGTCAGAGCTCTCTGAAGGCTGAACAGTAGCCTAATGTTAGATAGCAAGATATTAAGAAAGGAATAAATGCCATTTTGTTAAGGAAACTTTAGAGAAGAGTGACAGTTTTGAAGACTCATTTTAAGCTTTCATCACCAGTGGGAAAGAGGAGAAGTCAGGTTACTTAACTGCTGTTATGACAATTATCAAATGGAAGAGACCAGTGACTTGAAGAGAACATTGCCGTTCATAGCAAAATTCCACTATGCTTTTCATTAGGTGTGTCCAATTACTTCCAGTATAAATTAGCTAGACCGTTGAAAGCAGGTTTGCAGAAAATGAGTTTAATGCTATTATCAAGTGGGAAAAAAAAAAAGAAAGCAAGGAAAGATTTGTTTCCCATTAGATAGTCACAAAAGTCTAAAGCTATGTTGCAGATCTCTCAGACCCTGCAGAATCTTCCAGAATTCCTATCTGCTCCACTGACAAGATTCAAGACTCCAAGACAGCACTTGATGTTAACTTTGTGCAACAGTTCTAGGAATGAAAAGCAAGAACTTACTAGGGGGTCAGCTCCAATAAAGCTGACTTCAAAGTGCACTTTCAGGCTGCTGAGCAACTGCAGATGCAGGCAGATGGCTCATAACTATTCTACCAAATTACTCACACAAATTGTTGCTAATAAGAGTCATGCAAGCAGTATTACAAACCCTCTCCCCAGTCCCACTGGGCTCATTCATGTCGCAAACTAACAAGTCAGCACCTTCAATTAGGCCAGAGTACAAGTAAGGAAAAGAAAAAAAGGAAAACAGGAGTGATACCATTCAACTCTACCATTGGTAGCATGGGTTGCAGTTGTCTCTGAAAGTTTAGGCAATCCTGCTGACTCAGACAAGCTTCTAGAAAAACTCACAGTTTTCTGTTGTTCTGATATGCAGAAAGAGAGCCTCATCCTGTTTGTGAAACCCAGCTCCAACAAAAGCAGAGGTACATACATCACCCTGTTTGGAAGAGGGGACTTCAAAAGCAGAACACCCCAAAACCTTGTTGAAAAGATGCTTTAAACATTTCACACATGGTAAAACTGCACTAAAGGTTGCCTGTGCTCCCAATTTGACCATTAGCTGTCTGAGTACCATGCAACTTAAGACTATTCTCTAGAAGCAGAAAAACTGGGACCTATTCTTTCATTATCAGGGACAGGGAGGGACCTATGTGGAGGACAAACAAGATCCCAAACCACTCCTATCTCTAGTTCCCTTATTGCCTGCATCTTCTCCTTTCTGAGGGGGATTGAGTCTGGGGAAAGCTGGGTTATTTGGAACAGTGCTGTGACCCCACACTTTGCCTTTTGGTGGATGGGTGGAACCAGACTGGGCACACAGCAGTGCAGGGTGAGCCACGCACACATGACTGAGATAGGAAGAGACACTAATGAAACCTTCAGGGTTTTCTCACACCATCCTGTCATTTGGTATAAGAATCACAGAGGAAACAGCTCCTCCTTACCTGAGCTGGGCATTGAAAATACTCAAGCTCCAATATTCAATGAGCACACACCTGCTCAAGCTTGCTGGTCATGAATTTAAACCCTATATATGATAAATTTCAGTTGTGGAGTCATGAACTAAAGTAAGTCTTGAAAGCACAAGTAAAGTAAAAGATAAAAGTGTTCACAAGGAAATGAGCAGAATGAGTAGGCAGGAGAAACTGAGACAAACAGGTCAGAGAAGTGATATTAGCAGAATTATTTGCACTATTGAGATTTCACCTACAAACACTAAAATGAGAAATTCACCCACTCTACAGGCAGGTCAGACACCATATTTCCATTTAATTCCATGTAATCTCATAAGTACCAATTGGAATTGGACTAGATGATCATTGTAGGTCCCTTCCAACTTAAATACTGTACTCTAATTCTCTTGCACTGTGATGATCTCCAGACAAGGGAACCTGGTCATTGTCACAAGACTGCACAACATCACAGGATGATTTTGCCCACTTCCAGTTTTCTGATTTTTTGAAATTTTTGATATCCCACCAACCAGAAAGAGACTTTCAAGCTGTCACAACAGCTCCAATCTAATAGAAAGTTATTTTATTGCTTTAAGTTCTACACAGTGTGGAAGTTGCAGGAGCAGAATTGTGCATGGGAAAAAAAGTCTTAGAAAGAACAGATCTGAGCATTAAAATTAAAGTTCACACAAGTAATACTGGCTAAGAGGCAAAGGTGACAGTAAGATGAAGTTTACTATTACACTCATTTCTGTACTTATCTTTTGATTCCTCTAGCATTTTTCATGTGATTGTCTAAGAAGAATCAGAGGAAACAATGAACTTGCATCCCCTAAAAACAATTCATAGTGAAGAGCAATCAGTTCCTTTGGTGCTCATTTGGTGTTTTTGCTAGCTGCTCCCATGGTGCAGTGATATCCTAAACAATACCAACCAAGCTCTACCAGACTTTTGGAAGTCTTAACTCAAGAGACCTTGCAACACCCCCGTGCGGTTAAAAAAAGGATCTTGGCTCATGCCACCCACCACTGAAACAGACACCCCTAGGCTGGGATGAAGCAGCTGTATGACACCACGTAGCAACACTTCACAGCATTTTAGGGTAGAAAGCAATTAACCTTTGGCTGAATCCCCTTAGCTCCGGGCTACAAAAGGAGTGTTTGTTCTGTTTTCTTCTCTACCCCCCACCTCCCCCAAGGCTGCACAGCTCTGGTGTTCTCATTAGCTCACTGCCCAGCCTGCTCTCTGGACCCTGAAATGGAGAACAACAGTTGTCATCAAATTAATAGGCTGTTGATACAGATATTAATTTTGTTTTTTCTTGCTTCTGCTCCAGAGTAGTGGCAGCTGATTCCAGTAAAATTAGGGTGAGGTTGTAGTGCATTGTTTCTGTTTGGACAGTAAATACACTAGAGTTGAGATCTACTTGAGGCCTCAGATGTACTTTAAAGCAAGTTAAGGGAATTTGGGCAAGGTCCTCTGTACAGGTATGAAGAGAGTAACTACTTCAGCTGAGGGAAGACATCTTTCTTCCCACTACTGTGTCTTTCTGTGTCTGATTGAAATTTAATCCTACTTTCTCTACTTACACAGAACAATCATCCTCCAGTCCTGCCCTAAGACAGAGCTTCCCAGGATCCAAATCTGACAGTGACAGAAGCCTGGAAATCCCCACAAAGTCAAATGTGTCTTAGTTTTTTAACTCCTGAATTAACATCCTGTATAACACAGGCAACGAGTGAATTATTTAAAAAATCTGAAGGCAGTTAAGTGGAGACTTGGGAATATAATCTGTTTCTGATCCTTCAAGTGGGATTCCCCCACTTCAGCCTGAGCACATATTTCGAACTTCATTTGCTGCTTATCAGCTTCATTCCATTAGTCTTCCACGCCCTTCCATAACAAAGTATGTTACCTATAACAGACGTAGTTTGCAACTGCACCACTTCAAGCAGTTAAAGAGACCACTCTGACACTTTCATTTTGGTGTAAAGCTTCTAACATGAAGCTTTACCAGGGATGCTCTGCTCTGAGCCATCTGAAATGGGAAGCTGTGGCTGAGGCTCTGGAGCAGTGGGCAAGCACAGCCAGACCAGCAACAGCCTGTGAACTGCAGAGGTTTGTGCAAAACCAGCCTGACACAGGAACAACATATCTGGTGTTCTGCAAGGCACCCTCAAGAGTGGTCTTTCAGCAACCTTCCAGCAACCTTCAGGCACTGCTAAGACCTGTGTGTTCATAGGACCTGCAAGTGCACACCCTCTAAGTGGGCAGGAGGAGCAGGTCCACTGCCGATCCTCAGTCCCATGCCAAAATCTGTTTTCCTACCTTTCGTTTCCTTCACCTGCATGACATAAGACCTTTCATCAGCCCTTCCCAAACAAGTGTTCTCAGCTGGGGTGCTGTGAGAGTAGATTTGACTATAACTTAACACCTTCCCACTCCTATCGTGGGTCTGGTGTCATATTCAAACATGAGCGTTACGTTCATCTTTTCCAGTGCCTGAAGTCAACCTTTTGACTTGGTTATCCACAGAGGAGGATGATGTAAATGCTCCTTCTGCAGGCAAACAAGAAGTCAGAAAACAAAATGAGCACTCAAAACAATGCATTCTCTTAGGTCAGCTTCACTAGAGCGATGCAGGCAGGAAAAGAGAGCCCGCATTAGCAGATACCCTGCTAGTGGGCTTAAAGGGGAAGGAATCCATAAAACCTCCAGGCATTCCAGCAGGCTGGGTACCCGGGATCACTTTCACAGTTTAGGAAACAGTTTCATCTCAACCCCCACAAACTGACCTTGGCAGAACATCGAAAGTTTGCACATAACAGCCATGTTTGTGCCATGAGTAATCCAGTCCTCTAAGCTAATGCTCCATTTTGCTGGTGGAACAAAATATCTTGCTATCATGTGAACTAAATCACATTAAAACAATATTTATGAGAGTCTCCCAAGTCCATTTAATGACATCCTGCTACATAGATTTTAATGATTTTGTGCATCTTCATGTCTTACCCACATAATTTTGAGTTTCAGACATTATCACATTTTTCCAATACACCAGAAGCAAAGCACACATGCTCAGGCTGAAACAACAACCTATGCTGGACATTAAATTGGGGGAGTATCTTCTTCAGAAACAACCCAACATCAATCTTCATGATTACTTACAGGTCAGTGAAAGAAGAGCATATATGGTCTTACAGTATATGGTCTTATAGTAATATCTTTCTCTTGCTTTTCCATTTGTTGAGTTTATTGCACACATTCAGAGATAATCCCATTGATTAGCAGTCCAGGTTAGAGACCCACTAACACCTGAACATGACATGACAGGACACTATTGCTTGCTGCTGGTTAGCAAGGGAAGGAACAGCACCCTGGGACAGCCAGGAGTTGGAAGTGTTGCTTCCACACCTGCTGTCTTATCCAGCCAGCTAGGTTAAAAAATGATGATACTGCACTTACAGGTTTGTAGCTAAATTACATTTCTGTTTTCTATTAATTTTGTGTTCCAACTTAACTAGTTACAGCAACTCTTCAAAAGAAAGAGGCTGAGCTTACACAAGACTTAAGCAAGCAGAGAGAAAATTCAGGAGTCTCATCCTCTAAGTGCTCCAAAATGGCACATCAATGTTCTGCAAGGCTTACTTTCATCTCCTGAAGAAAAAGCAACTTCAGCAAATAATCTATGCCAATTACATGAAAATTAGGTCAGGTACATTACCTGTATTAATCACCTTGCAATCAGTTCAGAAGCCCTCTGAGATATTGCAGTTTCTGGAAATAAGAACTAATGAACTTGGCCAAAGAAACTGTAACTTGAGGGGTGGGAGCAGAGTGAAATATTTCAAAGCTAGTGAGGAGTTTGGATCCAGTGCAAGAGAGATGTCTGCTTTTCTAATGAGTCAAGGTGCCCGTTTAGTGCAGGTAACATGAACTATTATAATTCACTTATATTTAAAAGCCTGAATCTAGAGCCAGTGAGAAGAGGGCTTTGCCACAGCTAGATGCTGAAGGAAGCAAAAGCATGAAGGACAGATTTAAGTTGTGGTATGTCTTTGAAGTTCTTGGGCCATTTGGCATTAGAGGGATCTGCAGACAAAAGGAGAAATAATGCTTTAAAAAGTGTGTGACAGCCAAGTTCATATAGCTCCTGGCTTTGCAAGTTCTCACAGAATTAAGCACATTCACATGGATCAAATGGTGGGTGTATAAACAGACCACACCTTTGGCTGCATTGATACCATGCTGATTTGTACTGATAATATTCATGGACAATCCTTTTCTCCTGCCTCTTTCATGCAGACACTCCAATATACTGAACTGAATTAAGCAGCTCATGGGTAGATGTTTTCAACAGTATCTGAGGCTTTGCCGTTCGAAACCTCATTCACTGTGCCGTGAATTCAGAAGTGCAGGACCACCTCACAAAGGCTGAGTGCTCTCCCTCACAGGGAATTTGGGAGCAATGGGCACAAAGACAGGAGCTGATGTGGTGATGAGAAAGTCAAGGGTGACTAACGTTTTCCCAGCATAGGAAACATTCCAGGTAAGGACAAGGCCAGCAGTCCTCTGGCAGTGGACACAGCCTAAAACCGTATCCCAGTTTCTGTCTGCCTGATGCAGACAGAGGGGCAGGCTGTGCCCAGAGGGCTGAGCAGCTGCACACACCACTCTGAGCTTCTGCAGCTTTTAGGCTGACATCATGCAACTGCAGCTTTTCAGCATGGAAACAGGGTGACTCCCGATGGTTACTCATGTCCAAGTCAACGCAAGGAAAAGAAAAAACATGCTCTATGCTAGTTGGCCTCTCCAAAAGTGAGCGTGGGCATGGATACATCACTGAAAACCTGGGGCTGAAGAACAGCCCATCAGGACTCCCTGCACACCAGCTAGAGTAGCTAGCATAGAGTGAAGACGAGGCAGGGTAGGGCTCTAGAGGGAATTTACTCCTCTGAAGGAGAAAGGCACAGCTCAGAGGTATCCCAAAACAGTGCAGCAGACACTCTGCACTACCTCTGCTCCCTCCACACACACAGCACACAGGCTTCCCCAGCCCTCCCCTCCCACATACAAACCAGCTTTTTGCTGTTGCAAAGAGAAAGACGGAAGCAAACTAAGAAGAAATGCACTCAGCCCAGTGTTATCTGGCAATGCTGAGTGAGAGAACGAGTATGAAGCATCCACAGCAATCCCACTGTGCAATAACTGACTGACAAGCCCCTGGAAGCTCTATAAAGTGTCCTTTCATTCTTGCCTGCCCTCAGATGGGCAGGTGCAGGCAGTAAGGCAGGAGTGTAGAAAGAAACTCTTAGCCCTCCAGACAGTATAGTCTCCAAAGCTGATATTATGGTCAAACAGCACAAGCCATAAGCCAGCCCTTCCCTGTCTGTCATCATTCCTGCCTTATTGTCCTGGGCTTTGCTTTGTTTGCTGGGAGCAGGCATGCTCCAGTTCTCAGGCACATGCCAGCAAAGGCGCTGGCGTGCTGCCCACCCTAAGTACCGTGTAGGCAGGATGGCGCCTCCGATATTTAAAACAATATTTAATGTTTTACATCATTGCGGGCCTGTAGATTATTTTCTAAATCCATGAAGCAACAGTGGATCAGCATGTGGTGTGTTAATGCTGCACAAGGAAATAATGCATGAGGGGGAGAGATTAGGAGGGAGCACTTGAAATTGCAGTTGGCATTAGCTATAGGATAACACATAGCATGGGATGACCTATTCATCCCAGGCTCCACAGCACATTTAACAGTGGACTCCAAGAAAGGAACATATATAAGAAAGCCTGCCCTAGAAGCAGATAGTTTCACTTTTCTAGTTCTACACACCCAAACCTTTGAAGAAAAGCTTCTTCAGGAGCTGCTTAGGGAATAGAAATGCTAAATATAATTTTTTTCAGAACAGAGGACACACGTCTAAAGTAAAAACCTCAAATATAGGCCTGCTTTTCATGTACAAGAAGAAAATCAACATGATGGACAGGGAATGACACACTCTGGTTGATGACATACCACAGACCTCAGGATTATACTTACAAAGCATCATTCTTTCTGCCACTAGTGTTAGAAGTCACCTTAAGGATCTCAGCAAACACCATAGCATTGAAGTGATTAAGATAGTGGTATAAAATGTAAGAGTTCAATAATGGTATTATGAAGAAAATATTTTATATTTGTTAATAAGGGCAAAACTGGCTCAAACTAAATGGGGATATCTTAATGTTGTCTGCTCAGCTATATTTTCTTGTTCAGGAATCAACTTTGTTATGAAATTAATTTTGCAGGATTAGTGATAAGTCCTTTTTTGTTGTCTTGTATTTTTCACTCACGAGGAGACAGCAAAAAGCATAACTTCATTTCCAGAACAGAAGCTTGACAATGTAAAAAGAATTTGTCCAAGATGAATGGTGATGTTCACTGACCTCAAAGTCAGGTGACACTTTAGGCTCAAATAAATACCACAGTTCAAAAAGCCACCATTTGCACATCAGCTCCTTAGTAGGTACTGAGAGCTGAGACTATCCCACAAAGATGAGGACCTGGCAAAAAGAGGGGTTAGCCTCTTTGGCACACGAGCAATCACCTCCAAAATCCAAATGCCTTGGTTCCACCCAGATCCTAATACAAGTACAAGCTGTTCTTGCCAGAGTGACTATCCCTTTTCCATAGAGTCCCTTTGAGAGGACACTGAGGATTCAGCACTGGCTATCGGGTTGCAGTCACTGACCAGAAGTGACCGAGTGTGCCATGGACACGAGATCCAGCAGGGAGTAACATACAGTCCTTCCCTGGAAAGGGACACTGGCAGCAGAGCAGCTTATCTCTGTACCAACAACCTTGGCTTCAAAGAAAGTGTAAGTGTATGAAGAGCATTTAATTACTTATCTGCACTGATCAAAACCTCAAGTCACATTGGGAAAGGTTTGATTAGGAGAGCCCTCCCACCTTATTTGGGGGTATCCATCCTGCCCCAACCCCATTATTCATTTTCAGTGTAAGAAAACAAGTTACACGTGCATGGGAACTCAGGTACTGGTCACTATGGTCATTCTTATCAGGTTTTCCATTTCATATCCTCCATTCAGTGGTCACAACTGGTTTTGGATACGGAAACTTGAATTCAGACCCTCTTTCTGCTCTGCCAGGCTCACAGGAGAGCATCTACAGCTCTGTGACATGAATGCTAACCCTGCTGGACATATGTAAAGAGACAGAGATACCCACACTCCCTCCCACAGCTATCTTGGAGCTGCACACGACTTCTGAATTTTACCTTGTTAATTAAAAAGACAAAAATCCACAAACAAACAAACAAACAAACACAAACAAGCAAGACCCCAGATTTCTTGCTGTTATTTAGAAAAAAATTTTAAAAGTACCTGGAATTGAAGCAGTGGTCTTGGAACACATTAATGCTTTCTTTGCGCTCTAAAGAGTTTTCTGGTCCCAAATGATTTTTCCTTGCCTGTACAACAATCAAACTGAAGAAAAATAACCAATTATTTGCACACCTCTGGTTTTCACCAGAAGTCTGCTCAAGGGAATCGTCCCCATGTACACTTCCCACCACTTTTCCTTTTTGAAGAGGACTGAGTACTGCAGTAATCTGCTCTGCTTATTTACAGTAGTGTAGCAAAACACATTTCTGGGTTTACCTGTGCCCTCCTAAGAGTCATTACCTCACATGCAGTGCAACTGATTTTCTTTTTATGCTGAACTATTCCATTTTACTTAACGGCATTTTCCTGTTATTTCTCTTTGGGACTCCCAACGTTTGCTGGATACAAAAATGCATCTAAAATTTGTGCTCTAGAGACATATGCCTCCCCTATGACTCCAAGATTATTTCCTCTAAAATTTGATAGGGAGATGTGGACTACTTTGTAGTGTGATCCATTTCAACTGTTCTAGCAAGGTAGGTAATCCTATACTGTCCCAGTTTTATAAGAATCCAGGCAATTTGAATTAATAGCATAAAAGTATAGCACTTGCCATAAACATGTAACAGTTGCTTTATTGCACTTGTCAAATGCATTCCGCTCTTTGGTCACAGTTATGGTCGAAGAATTTAACAAAAAATTAACAAGCCATTCACAATAAAAAGGAACTCAAAAAAAAGTCGAAGCTGGAGAAAGCATCACATACCCTACATATTTGAACTCTTATGGTTTTTCCAGCCTGGTTCTCACTCTTAGTTCCACAAGTTTCTTATAAGCACCATCCCTTGTTAAATACAAATTCAGGTGGAAAGGACAGCAGGGAGGTGTCAACTCTAAGGAAAGTGAGTGGATAAAGATCCACTGTACACAGGATAAAGATCTGCCCTATTTCTGAAACAGGAACAGAAGCAGTAGCCATGAACAGAAAGGCAGACAGCATTGCCCAGGTCATTAACCTAGATGGCTCATCCTGTGCACAGCCATCTGCCCACAGCTTATCTTACATCCCAGGTATCCGAGGGGAGCCTGCAGGCTGCCGTGCCCACACACAGCACGGCCGGAGCAGACAGATCATGCAGCACTGCTGGCCTCACACTCTCACCCTGCTGCCAAGCCTCACCACCGAGCAAACACTTTAAAAATGCCTGGAAACTTCTATTTTATAGCAGCAGTCAAAGAACAATAGTTCACAGAAAGAAATCTCTAACGTGGTATCTGGAAAACAAACCCCTTTATATTTAAAGGGCTACAAGCAATCTGAGAAATTCACATGTGTGCTATGGTAGAACAGCTTGACAGACCCACTATAAAAAAAACAATTTACCATTTTGATGTGGCATGGTGGCAGTAGGAAGCATAATTTTATCTGCTTTTACTGCAGTGACCTCTGACTCTTTGCATCATAATTTGAGAAGCAGCTGTGTACTTAGAGCCCCAACACCCTGCTCGCTGCTGTCTGCCGGGCACGGCGAGTGTCACTCCCGTGTCACTCCTGGTGATTAGCACAGCCACCGAGGAGGCTGCCACGGGGAAGACCTGGTGCCCCCTGCCCGAGACAGGTGCACACCCCTGTCACATCCCACACATGTGTCCTTTGGGCTTGTTACCACTGCTGTCATCAAAGCAGACTATCCTCGGCAAGTGCAACGTCGCACAAGAGACTCCCAGCAGTTGGAATTCAACACCTTAGTGGTGCCCGTCAAAGGCTGATTTTCTTCCAGGAGAATAGTAGGAACAGTTTAAAGATAAGGCAGTGGAGTCAGAGCAAAAGGTGCTGGAAGAATCTTTATTCTGTCCTCAAACAGAAAAATAAAATATCCTCTTAAACAAAACCAATTTGAAGTCAGCAGTAGGGTTTCTTTTAGAGTCCACCACAGCCCTAGTAAAGAACTATTCTTTGTATGCAGTCATAATATAGCAACATTGCATGAAGGTTTTGCTGAAAATGAAAAGCTTAAGAACAAAAGTGTCCAATACTTGCCAGTCATGGGTGTATTGCAGTAATCCTGCAGGCCCAGGGGTCCACATGAAGTCCTGAACACTGCAGTTACTTGAGAAAGGGAACCTCCATCACATTAGCATTTTGGCCTCAGTCCAAGAAAGCACTTAAGCATGTGCTTAACTTTAAGCACATGAGTGCTCCCACCCACATAAAAGGACCACTTATTCACTGAAAATTAAGCATCTGCAGAAATACTTTCCTGTATCAGCTTCTTTGCTGAGTATCTTACAGGATTACACCCTATCAAGTGACTCTCTGGGAAAAAAAAAAAAAACAACAAAACCACCACCACCTAAACAGTAGTTGACTTCAGGCAGGGTTGTCAATTGCCAGGGGCTGCCTGAGCACATGTGGCACTCGGCTATGGAGCCCCACGTCCTCCCCAGCTCTCACAACAGCTGCACAGCAGCGAGGAGCCTCTCCCAAGGCCAGCGTGTGTTCAGAGCTGCTGCCTCAGCCTTTGCCTTCTGGTTCTAAAAAAAGTCATGCAGAAGCTATTCCCTCTGACCAAAAGCTTGCCTGCTTCACTGAAGGCTGGGATGTAAAAGCACAGACCTGCCACAAGGCACTGCACTGCCTACATAAGGTTAAGAGTTGCTGCCAGTTAACACCAACAAGGTGTTAGGATGAAAACAGCAATCTGCTACAGGCTGGTTGCTTTGGATCAAGCCCTAAAGACCTTAAATTATATATAGAAGGAGGTGGTGAGGGGTTACGGGCAACTCAGGCATTAATGTATATGGGTAGAGTGTAAGGCAGTAAAACCCAATCCCAAGCAGGCAGTGGAAAAAGATTGTATCATGTCTCCCACATGCATTTTTGGAAGGTCATCACAATCACAAATGCTAACTATGGTTTGGGCTCCCACAGCAGAATCAATCAATCCTATCAGTTAGAAATTACTCACATGCATAGATTAGATATTCTGTAAGAAAAGTCCATGCCCAAACACCCTAAAACCCTTCTGGGATGTGAGTACTTACACCTCCCTCTTGCATGCTGGATCTCCCTCCTTGGGAAAGCAACACGGGTGCTGAAGGCCCAACCCCAGCACAAGCCATTAGAGACTGCAGGTTCAGTTTTATGTTTCACAAATACCTCTTGCCTTAATGCTACAAATTAACCTTAGGGTTATCATGACTATTAAAGAGAGTGGAATTGAACCCACCCTGAAGTCAGAGCATAAACAGCACTCAGCCCACTTTAAGGAAAAGCAAATGTTCCTAATTCTGCACCAAGTTGTGCAACAGGCTGCCCCTGAGCAGAGAATTTGAGTCATTTGTACAATCTGGCCACCCAGCACGCAGGTTTCCTACCTGCTGCTGCACACCAAGGCACACCCTGGATCCAGCACAGGCACCTGTCAGCCCCGTGATTTGTGACCCAGCTGACAGGGGCGGCCCAAGACGCTCTTTACAGCCCGGTGTCACTTTTGGCTGTGTGTGTTCCAGCTGCTGTGGCAGAGAGCGCTTTCCTTACCAATCCATATCAAAGGCTGTACCGACACGAACACATGAGGAGTTTTACAAGTCACTCAGCTGTGTATTATAACAAAGGTGTGCCTGGGATGCTCCTTAACATTTCTCTTACCATTCCAAAATTGGCATCAGCTCATGTGAGGATTAAGGTCAGGGAGACAAGAACTACCAGCCACAATGTTGGTGTGTGACTTTAGACAAGGCTTAGTAAGTGGTTTTGAATGCATGCACAAGACCGAGCCATAGTTCTTACTCAACTTTCTATAGCTGACCAAATGCAAACCACATTTTTTTGCTACCTAATCAGATACACAGACTGCTGGGTATCTGATGCATGAGGCATGGGATGAAGACCAGGATGAAGTGAATACAAGAGCCAAAGTATCATGCATCATTATTTCCTTGTGGCTCTTAGCTTCCAAGTTCTCCAAGGAATATGACAACCATTTCCACATCTGACTATTTCATTTTGAAAGAAATGTAAGCTAGACTTAATTATTTTCTTTCCATATGTGTCTGGTAGATATATTTATCATCAAGAGATTCTTCTCCTCTTCCCCCCACTTAACAGCTCTTGACTTTGTGTGGCCCCTCCATACCAGCATATTGTTTGTGCTTTTTGCAAGACCCTACTTTAAAGTATGACATGTTTGTGTAAGAGGCATTGATGGCTAACACAGGCTTCAGCTCAGTAGGGCATTTGGGATGGTGTCAGCGAGGAATGCTCTCCCCTGATTTATGAGCATGTTATAGTTATTCAGGTGGAGTGGCAGGACCTGGCAGTAAGCATCAACATAGAGATCAAATGTGTTTTAAGTTCATAGATCAGGCTGAGGTGGTGCCCATTGCCACAGGGTTGTGGAAGGGGAAACTAAGCCCTCTGTTTTTAAAAAGAAAGCAAGGAGCTGCCATGAACCTTAAGCCTTACTAAGGAAAATCTTACATTGTTCTTACGAACCCCGTTCTGCAATTTGATGATGGCACGTATGCAGATTCAGAGACAGATGCTTATGGTAGCCTACAAGTCTGACTTATTACACCATTCTTTTTGCAAGAGAAGTCTGATTCACTGGGCTGTTTCCAGATACTTAAGTACTTGAACAAAGTTCTTCAACTCTCTCCCTTTTACTCTGCTTTATTTACAATAAGTACAGGTTGAAGAGATGTTCTTTTGAGGCATGTGACTGAAGCACTCATATTTATAAGCCCATTCACTCTACACTGTGCCCCCTAAAACACCTAGCTTTGGAGTATCACATGCTTCCCCAGCAGCCAAACCACATCCCCAGTGTTTGTCGGGATCCTTTCTACACAAGGTGCTTATTTAACATCTTCGGCTCTCAATGAAATCAGTTGCCCTCATCTCCTTCACAGTTTGAACAGCTTTGCAGTTTGCTCACATCTGCAGTTTGCACCTTTAATTAAGACGTGTTCACCTCCATTTTTCCCTTATGCTGTCACACCTTCCTCTGGTATTGTGAATTAGGCAACACAGCTCTGTAAATCTGTTCATATAAAAAAGCCTATGCTGAATTAATGTATCTCCTATGAAGTAACAAGAATGCAAGTCCTCCAGTTTTGTAAGGAAGAGGGGAAGAAAGGAAAACAAGAAAAACAAGTTCTCCTCAGCATTTCTCAAACACTAGAGAAATTTGATAGGCTGAGAGAGTTGAGGCTGTTCAGCCTGGTGAAGAGAAGGCTCTGAAGAGACTTTATCGCATCTTTCAGTACCTAAAGGGGGCTTACAAGACCTGGAGAGGGACTTTTCATCAGGGCATGTGATGACAGGGGAGGAATGGTTTTAAAATGAAAGAAAGTAGGTTTCGATTAAATACTAAGAAATTCTTTACTATGAGAGTGGTGAGACACTGGTACAGGTTGCCCAGAGAAGCGTGGATGGCCCATCCATGGAAGTGTTCAAGGCTCAGTTGAATGAGCCTCTCAGCAACCTTAGTCTAGTAGAAGGTGTCTCTGTTCATGGCAGAGAGGTTGGAATGAGATGATCTTTAGGGTCCATCCAACCCAGGCCATTCTGCAATTCTGAAATTCCTGCTGTTGCTTGAGTGAAGCCATGTAGGATACTACTTCTTTCTAGGAGAAAGGTATGTACTTTATCCATAAAAGTCCATTTAATAATTATGTGAACCTTTTGCTGCTGCTCTCACAATGCCCGTGAAGGTAATTTGGCACACATGATTTCTAGTTAGGGAGTTACTTTTCTCTGCAGTGAGAGCATACAAGTGCTATATAACACATCACAGGGAAGTCTTTGATAGTTTCTCCTGCCTTGACCAATTCAAAAGTCCTACTGTCTTTCCATGAAGGAAGAACAGATGCTCACACACATATTAGAGTCAATAAAAAGACTCAGAATTCAGCTCAACCCCTCCCAAAAACACAGCTAGAAATAGCTCACGGTATGGTTCTGTACACAGCAGTCACACATGCTGATAACCAGCCTATGGCACATGCAACCATTCCAGACAAGCAGTTCATGTTTACACAAATACAGGATGATTAACTTCCAGACAGACACCACTCTGGCAACTATAGGGAAATGCCAACATAGTCAAAACCTGAAAGAAATATTTTAAACAAACTCATAATGCAAGACCCAGAAGCAGACCCAAATATTGGTGAGTTGGAACATACCTGAATTGCTCTTCTGCAAGATCTTCATCTGCTACAGATCAGGTTTTGGAAATTATTTCTAACTTCCTTTTCACCAGCTACAAATCCAGAACAATAAAGCAAGCTTCTGCATGCGGGACACCAGTTACCATATTTCCTTATAAGCAAAGAAACCCAAACCCACAACCCTCCAAAAAACCCCCACCCCAGCCATACTGCCATTTTATCCTTCAAAAATGACCTTTGATTTTTTATTAAGATAAAAGCACCTTTTAGAGGCTCATTGCTGCTCTGTTAACCTTTAATTAAAGACAAATTCTCCTCTTCCCTCACCCCCAAAAGAAAAATGTCAAGAGGCAAAGCCTAGAAATACAGTGAACTGCAGGGGCTACCCTGCACTGATTGGGGTGAGTGGAGCTTCACTGTGTTTCATTTGATCCCTAGCTTCATCCTGTTTCGTTTGATTTGCTCTGATTTGAAATGCAAATGAAAAATCAAGCGTCAGTCCCTGCAATTCTGAATTCTTCCAAATATTATCCACCAACAGAGGGAAAGATTGGAAGTTAATGAGTAAAAGTCTATTTTCTTGAAAAAATACAGAATTCCAATGTTACTTTCAATTTGAAGTTCTTCAAAATAGTCAATGTGTTTGGTTACACATTTTTTTTCCTTACAAATTTTTTATAATAATTATAGAAGTCTGAGCTACTGGAAAGAATAACATGAACTATTTTAGTTATATGAAGAAAAAAAAAAAGAAAAATAAAGAAAACTAAAGAAAATCCTTAAAACCAGACAACCAGACAAACAATTCAGCTGCAGTTATGATGACACTGAACGCTATGCAGAGGGGAATAACTGCTCTCCTTGATCTGCTGCTCCTGCTGCTCACACTTTGCACTGAGGGAACCTGACTGCGAATTATTTGTATGGGCAAATCTATTTGTAAAAGCGACCAGAGAAAATAAAGCCTGTACAAATCATTGTGTTTGAATATTAGGCTGCATAACTGGGGAGCTTATGTACAGTATTGCATGGATGTTTCCATTTATTTCTAATAATTAGTGGGTGTGCAAAATTAATGGGATTTAAAATTAAAATGTGTCCCCAAACCTGAGGTCCATGGGATCAAACACGCATTTTCCCTTTTAGAAAATGTTAAGTAGTGCTATACTAATTTTTAATTAGCATGAAAGAGAATACAATATCTGTGTGGCACATCAGATAGCAATTATCATCAAAATGTCCTTGGGCCATCAGGCATTTCTCGGAGAAGCATTCTCAGTGCATTATTCAGGTTCCATTGCACCATCATTTAAAGAGATCTAGAAGCTGAACAATTTGGAGAGGCCTGGTGAGCCAGTTACCCCCACAGGACTCACAACTCATCTCCAGGTATTCTGCTCCCATTCACCAGTGGTTGATTGTGTGGTACATGGGCAGGCCACGTAAGACTGGCTGGCAATCACATTTTGGGTCCAGGCTGTGGGAAAGGAAACCAAAGTTTCCTTTTTTGATCTACTGAAATGCTTTTAGCTCCTTTCAGATTTGTCATAACAACAATACACTTAAGGAATAATCTAATGCAGGCTTAAACCACTGTTCAGTACAGACTGCTAAAAATGCCTTTCTCAATTTGATATGCTACACTGACATATTGCACTTTTCTGTATCTGTTTCATTCCCTTATGGTGGATGAAATTCAAAGGTATTACACAAAGTAATAGGCAGCCCTAAGTGAGGCAGCTAAACCCACAAACCTAGATGTACAATGAATATGATGTAGTCAAAGCTAATTAATTGTTCCATATCCATCATCATTCTGCCATTACAAAGTTCCTTTCCCTTCCTCTCAAGGGCTTTTCTCCTTCAGTCTATAGCATTTCTGACTCCTTTCCAGTGATGTACAAAGCTCTGAGTTCTCGGCTTCTTCCTAGGCTTCTTCCCGAGGCTTACTGGCATCATTTCCATGCATGTTTGTCTGAATCTCTTGCTGTTTTCTTCCAAAGGATGTGTATCTTGATCCTGGAGATCTGAATTGAACAGAAGTCCTCAGTACCTTCTGGACATGGCTCTGTAGGTGTCTGCTGCTCCTGCTTCACTCTCTCTGCCTTCTCTCAGTGCCTCCTCTCCTCCTGTTTCAGTGGAGGGAGCAGACTTGAGCGTTCCTCAGGGCCCTCTCCTTCCTGAGCAGAGGCACCACACTGATGGCAGCTGGCACTGTCTGTCTCCCAGCAGCAGGGCATTAATAACCATTAACAAAATGCTATACAGTTCCAACATGATGTCAGTGGTATTAACCTCTGTCATTCCTGTATCAGCACTCGTGAATGACTGGTTTTTCTTTCTTTTCCTTTAAAACTTACGCCTGAAACACTCCATAGCAGTAAAACCAACAGTGACTACTTAGAATAGCTCTTATTTTGCAGTTTTGAAAATGACCTCTCAGTTATCAGTACTATGTTAAACAACAGCTGAACTTCTCTCATTCATATTTTTTTACCAAGCTTTACAAAAAATAAACCAAAGCAAAGCCTTCATGCCCTACAGACTTGTGAGCATTTTTGAGAGGTACTAAGGATTTGCCACCTATTAGTGAAAATAGGTGAGAGAGATTAGGGAGTTTTCTGGAATGGATCATTTATGAGCAGATTACTCAGAACGGTTGTGTTACAGCAAATCTGCTATTTCTTTCAGGAGTATGAAATGTGAGTACCTTTTCTCAGTTCAAACTAGTAACCAGAGCAGAAACAATTCCTTTTAAATGGTATGTTCATAAAACCTCTTACAACCTTACAGTATCTAGGTATGCATTGTTTCTCAGCTCAAAACAAAATAAATGCCAACACTATAAAGAGATGAGATAAAGTCTGTAGGAAGAGAGACTTGGTATCATTTATTGCAGTAATAAAGACAACTGGAACAAGATACAGTTTTCCATGTATTCAACCACGTTTATATTCTTAGATCACTAACAAGAACACCCCTGTTGAATTTCCTTGTGATGATTCAGGATCAATATGCCTTAAGATGATTTGAAAGACTGATGGATTTTCAAAACTGTCATTTTCTTTTCCCAGATTAAGAAGGACGTATTTCCATTGCTCATATACTTCATTATTTAGTGGCAGACCCTATGATATGAGAATGCCTAATCCAACCTCAGCTTAAATGCAGTTACATTCCCCTATCTCCACCAATACTTTAAAACATCCACTTTATCACAGTGAAATCTTTGGTTCTAGAAAACAGGATGGGACTCCCAGATAAATGCTTGCATGGCAAACTAGTCCTGTCCATCTCCATGTCTACACTCATGCCTAAAAGCTACTAATAGGTATAGGGAGTGGATGTGCAAAACCAGACTGGGAATGCTTTGTACTCCCATGGACTGTATCAATCACACAATGCAATTGTTTCTCCAACTTGGGTTCAATGTGTGGGTTTTGATTTTTCTTTTTTGTCCATTTTGGGTTTGTTGGGTTTTGGTTTTCGGTTTTCGAGTTCTTATTTGGTGTTGTTCCAAAAAAAAAAAAAAAAAAAAAAAAAAAAAAAAAAAGAAAAAAAAGTCTTTACCTCTCAAAAAACCCCAAGAAGTTCATGTGATGTAGAGTTTCAACTGAAATTTAAAAAAGGTTATGGATTATTTGCCCCTTTTGGTGCCTGTGTGTAGAGCAGCTGGTCCCAGTGGAATAAAAGCAAGGATAAAGGCATTTTCTTTCATGATGTAGTCAAAGCTAATTAATTGTTGCAACAAGGGATCCCGCTACCAAAAGGAAAGCCTGCTCCGAGGCAGCTCAGTACAAACCATCACAAGGAACATTTCAGTGTGAGGGAGCTGAGAGCACAGCACAGACACAGCAGCCATGTGGAAGCAGGTGACAGGAGGGAAGGGATGCAGTGTTTGCAGTCCTCCAGCCCTGCTGCAGACCTCCTGAGGAAGTGCATGCTTCAGGTTAAATCAGGTCTTAGAGAGACCCTCTAGCAGGCAGTGAACCAGCCAGCAGCAACTCGGTGAAAGGCAAATCCGCACCCCTGTGGAAATGGCAGAAGACAGATTAATTTAATCCCACGCCTTTCCTTAGAAAAGATAGTAAGAGAGAGTGAGGAGCGAAATTTGTGCAAATGTACCAGTTTCTTCTTCCTTCTCTGGCAGAGGAAAGGAGGAGCGGATTCCACATACCCACCCCTCCCCTGATCACAGCATTTAGCAGAAGCGGGAGAACAGCTTTTCTGCAGATCCTGTGCCTTTGAGGCAGCAGCAGGGCAAGAGTTCAGTTTTACGACTCTTGGCCCCAACAACAATTTACCATTTACAAACTAATCCTCCTCTGCTGGAGAGCACAAGGCCTGCTAAAGCTCTCATGTCCACTTCTCTGATTCTCCATTGTCCACAGCGACAGGGAGAAGCTGAAGACCTAATCGGTGTGTAATTCAATCGCTGTCCAGGCTGTGTCACAGCACAATGCTCTGCTTGTAGTGCCACGGGCTGAGGCAGCCAGCTACTGTTATGCCCCACAGCAGGTGTGAAGAATGTCACTCGCTCTGACTGTGTGCTGCCCCTCTCTCCAGGTCCACTGCTGACACTCTGCTCACTCACCACTTAAAGGCTGTTTTTCCTACTGGCAGCAAGATAATTGTCGGCTCTCTGGTGAAAGGGCACTCTCAGTACTTTTGACCCTGAACTGGGAATTCCTGCACAGCATAACACAGGCCTCATACAAAGTAAACCTCTTTGCTCTCCAGATCCCCAAAACGCGGAGGCCTGCTAATGAGCTCTTTATTTCCTTAGTCTTAATCCAGTAGTTAGTAAATTATTATTTACCAAACCAAAGTGTTTCACTCTGTTGTTCCTCACCAGACAGGACACTGGACATTGCCACACATCCTTTAGGAATGGTTTGAATCAACAAGGGTCCTTGCTACCTAATTATATTTTAATCAGGAAAAGACAGATGCTTCAAAAAATTCTTATCCATATGTAGGTGGTTAAAAACCTCTGGAATACCAAATTAAATGTGCTGCCACACTTAAATACAGGCCATGCTGAAAATGGCATTTGGTTTGGTTTTTAGCAAGAATTTACTACTCCACAAAGGTTTGAAAAGATGCACTTTAATTCATCGTGAGTGCAAGGAAGCTGAGGAAGAGAAGTGCAGAGGAAGAAGGCAGGGCAGCACCTGCCACTTGGTCAGTGGGTGTGGGTATCACCCAGCCATGCTATCAGGCAGATAAGGGGACAGCACAGAACTATTGCTGATACATCCACGGGAGCACGTCAGAGCATGTCACAGAGCTACATCACAGTCGTGTTGCTGTTTCTTTCCACATAAAATAGTGACCTGTCCAAGGGATGTGAGAACAGAATGAGCACAGAAACACCCTAACACATCTATTTCCCCAATAGCCTTGAGAATTTCATTCATGTAGAATTTCTGGTGCTGTTTTTCCAATTCCTTAATTTTCATACAGAAGCAAACCAAATAGCAGGAATACCTGATGGAAGAGTTACACTGGGACAGAAATTGTACAGGTCTGTACAGCTGCAGTCTTTCATGCAAAAGAATAAACAACTGAAGTCAGCTGCATAACTTGACCAACACAAGAAGCAAACAAACCAAAATGGAAACAATTTCCCTGCCACCACATAGGTGATCTTAAATTAATATATTTGGCTGTCTAGACTATTTCTGTGCAATTCTATACATGAATTATGGTTACCAATCTTACCTAATCCTGTAAAGGGATGAAATACTTTGTCACACTTGCAAATTCTGTGAAGGCAGTGAGGAGATGAAGAAAGATGATCCAGCTTCTTACCATTTGCTACAAAAAAGTTCATAATATTCATTATTCAAAATATGAATTGGACATCTGTATTTACAGTGTTTAACAAGTCTTGCTTAGTGTTGAAGCCAAGCTGCTCATTTCACCCATACTCATCTACTGTCATCATTGACGGCTGATTTCCAAACATGGCCAGACACCAGTTTTCATGTCAGGGGTCATGAGACATTCTTGCATCCTGAATCAGGATTCAGCAATGCCATGTGCCAAGCCTTAGAAACATGCAGAACATTTACAACTAAGCACCTGCGGAAATCCCGTTTCCCGACAAAAAGAGGCCTCCAATATTCATGTTTTCTCCTGCTCTTAGGCTATGCTGCAATGAAATGTGGCCTGAATAATCCTTTTATAGCTGTACAAGGAACTATCCTTGCTTAGCATTTACCCCTCCTTACGGAGGTTCAGTGGAAACCTGATTGAGCAATCAGCAAAGATACACAGAATGAAAAGTCTGGCTGATGCTATTGGTAGAAACCACGCACAGGACAGGGACACAAAGTGAGGCTATCAGAGAAACTAGAAGGACTCTAGTAACTTTAATGAATACAGCTAAGAGGACAGGACCCTAAGGAGTCACATTAAATTTGGTGTTAATGCCGACAGTGACACATGCAGACACATCCAAAGAGTGCATGCTCCTGGAAAGGGAGGCCAGGAGCACTGTTGCTAACAGCATGGGAATAATCAGAGAGTGCAGGACTGCACAGGAGCCACTGCTGGGTCAGTGACAGCAGCTGAAGGGGAGTAAGTCGAAGGAATGCTGGAAGGGACTTGGAAGGGGCTGTTTGTGATGCCAGTGATGGAAAGGACTTTGAACAGCTTATCCTGTGAGACTCCCTGCTCTGCAAGGCATCCCCCACTACTTCTTGCTGCAGGTCTGAGTTGCCTTTACTCTAAGCTGCCTTCATCCCTTTGAAGGCCATGATTTCCTTACTCCACATCTTTGTCCTGTCCCTATCACTCTAACCATGGGTTGCTGCTGCTTTCTCTCTGACATGAGCTATCTGTGCCCTCCTTTAAACTGTGACCTCAAATGCCCAACCATCACATCTCCATATATCCCCAGGTCATTCCCTCTGCCTCCATTTCCCTGGCACTGTTCCCTGTAGCTGTTTCACACCCCAGATTATCTCATCTCTGCTTTTGTTTTCCTTCCTCTGCAAGTGAATGTGAAGGCTAAGTTACCACATGTAGCAGGTCATTAGCCTGTGCACTGTTCTATGCCCAATCTCACTTTTGTTAGGCCGCTCACTGGACCTTTAAACCAGTAACTACAATCAGCCCTGCTGGTCTTTAGTGGTCCCTCAGCCTCTTTTTGGGAACCATAATCCATCATGGTACTGGGCAGGCTCAGTGGGTGCAGAGTGACAGCTGCTGTTCCCTATTTCCACAAGGAAAGCCAGAACAACTTTTGTCTGCTGGGTATAAAAACCAGGTCTCCATGGCACACTTCCCTTTTCCTTCCTTCCTGCTGATCAGTCGTTCCTCTGGGTTCTCCAGGGACCTCCCCCTCCTCTTGGCCATGACAGCGTACATTCGAACAGCTGCTCGGGCTGGATGAAGCACCTGCTCTGGGCAACAGCAGCTGGAGTTCATTTTGGGTCCAAAGGGCCGAGGCCAAGCAGGCTGACCGCATGTGCATTAATCCAGTATCATCACCAACTCCACCAACAACAGGTGCTCTTTGAAGAGGGAGGGAAGAACTATTTGGGGAGGAATCAGAGCTTTATAAAGGACATTATGGGCCAAGTCCTCAGCTGGTACATGCTCAGTTAAAGCATGTACCCTCTTGAAGTTATATGAGTAATACTTACATACACAACCAAAAGATTTGGCCCACTCTCAGTGTTGTTTCTCTTCTCTTTTTAGTTTTCCTAAGGATTTTTAACCTCCTCTACTTGCTCTGCACTAATCTTCCATCAATAAAGAAACTTTCCCGTCCCTTGCTTCAGACCAGGCAGCTGAAAGTCACAAAATACACATCTCAGATCTCACCATCCTCCTCTGCACAGGTAACACAATCTTACCATGCATCCCTCAGTTCTGCTCGAGTCCTGGGGTCCAGATCATGAGCCTGCAGCAACAGGAACAAGGGTGGTCCCATTCTGTAACAAATGAAACCAAACCCCGTCAAGTTCCATTGAGAGAAGTCTTTCAGCACAGGCATCCTAAGAACTGCCATGCACATGCTCAAGCCAGTGGTCCCTGTAAGACAGAGCATAATTTCAATGTATGACTCCTACAAATGACACAGGAAGAGGAAAAAAAAAAAAACCCTGTCAGAAACAACTACCAGCCAAACTGTCTCCAAGAGAAGTTTTATTCTGACCTCATTTTGCTGGAGATTTGTTTACCATCCAATACATACAAATCTCTTTTTTAAGTCCCTCTTAGTGCATTTCTGATCAACACCTGTATTAATGAAAGTCTCTATGTTTTCTTCTTTCCTGAGTCCTGCCATTCTGAGCTCCAGAGGCCAGTTCTGTAAATCTGGTCTCACTCACTGCCGTTACTCTTGTGCTTCTTCCTAGAGAACCTGGAAGCTCTCTGGAGTCTGAGAGTGGAACTGGATTCACAGAGATGGTACTGCAGAGCATGGCCAAAAGCACTCTGCCCACACAGGCTGAGTAAGAGCAGGCTTTCCAAATTCCTGTTGATGCGCTATCAGAGGAAAATATGACCTTGCTGCAAGTTGCTCATATGAACCAGTCACAGCCTTCATAACTTTGTATTCCAAAATTTATTTTCCTGAACTATGCATCTTTGAATTCTTGACTTTCCAAGATTCAGATTTAAGTCACCTTTCCCTTGGGACCATGTCTCAGCTGGGGTATATTACAAAGAGGAGCAAAGTGATGAGAGACAGTTGGATGTACAGAGCTGGTAGTGAGAACAGCACAGGCAGAAAAAACAGTCTCCAATCCATAACGTTTCCTGACATCTCATTTACAAGTATAGACAAATGTAACCTGTACTGCGTTGGCTTGACCATTTAAATAAAGTCTCTAAGCATTTCCCTTGAAGAACACCACAGTACAGGTTAGACAACTCTTCACCAAGGATGGGACAGACACTCAACCACACAGGAACCTCCAGTGCTGGAAATGTATTCTCAGCTGCTGCAGACTCACACATTCCCTTTGAGGCTTTAACCACAGTTCTGAAGTTGGAAAACACCAGAGCATGTACAAAAATACACAGAAGGCAACATTGCCCACTTGTGCAGCAGTTTTTTCCACATACATGCCCAAGAGAACCACTTTGCACCCTTAATACTGAGCAGTTGAGATACCTACACGTTCCTGCCCTTCCCAGCCAAAGCAATAAAAAACTGTAACATCTGACAGCACAGAGCTCTCCCTATCCCCCTGAATCCTCGCTGCCGCTTGCTGTCACTGGGCACATTTCACGCAGGCCAGCTGCACAGGATTTATTCAACCAATTCTGGAGTATCAAAGCTAACTTTTTTTTTGTCTTTGCCCCAGGCAGGCACTTGGTATGCAGGATTTAAATCAGAGAACAAAATGTTCTGTGAAATTTGTAAATACTCAGCCCAGTAATTTCTAAATTCTAAAAAAAACCAAAGGTAGCAACTGGAGTGGTTTAAAAATCAAAAAGTAAAGCATTTCCCTGCATAACTGTGGGTAATGCCACTGTGTCCTAAAGATCAGAATAAATAAATTCCCAAGATTACCAATTAATGGTGCTTACTGCTTTAAGTGATACTCTTAGTTTTACCTAATAATTCCAGTGCAATCAGGAGAATGCTCAATTCAACAAGAGCTCTGCATAAAGACACTAAAATTGAAAACCAAATAGCTTGATCCTTGCAAATTAGCTGAGAAGACTTTGCCTGGGACATACTGCCACAAACTGACTACAATCTAACACCTATTGTAATACGATTTTAAAAACATATTTAAAATGGAATTAGGCAGAAGATGATAGGGAAAGAGATACCCCAGGGAATCACAACACTTACACAATGAAGATGGTCTAAAAGAGGTGCTTTGACCAGAATGCAGCAATAAAGGGTCATTTGTGACTGGAACTGGAAGAGGAACTACTTCATTGGAATTTAGCATTGCCTTTAATGCCCATGATGTTTGAGTGGAATTATCCATTTCTGCTTTGTCTGATTCACCATCACGGACTCCATCTTAAAACAAGCATTTAGCTAATGAATGTTCACATTAAAAATTTAAATACCTTTTCATATTTTTTTTCTCAAGTAGTTTCACTTAATCTTTGAAATTATTTTTTTACAGAAATTGTGAAAGGGTTCATTCATTAATTTTTGTTGACTACAGAAGCCAAAACATTTAGAATAATTTCCTCTTCACCTGCAAACATTTCATACTCCTCTTACCACAACTGTGGCTTTACTTTCTTCTCTCTCAAGCCAAGCAGCAAATGACATCAGTCAAATCAATTAACTCCCAGGAGCACCTGTATTTCAGAACTGGGTGCTCCTGGTACCAGCAGGGACTCTATGAACAGTGATTATCAGTAGCATACAGCAGCACGACAATAAATGGTTTCTGGATCTTCATGCCTTGCCCACAGTTTACTTCTGCTAGCCCAGATATTCTGAGTATGTACAAAGTGCACCTGCTCAAGCTCACCTCAGAAAGGTCTGATGCCCCTCAAGGGTCACCTGGAGCACAAAGTGCACCTACTGAAGTTTACACTGCCTGGAAGGCACAGGCTGCATACACAAAGAAAAAGGTTCTGCCTTTTTCAACACGTCAAGTCTTATTTTCTCATTTGTCCAAGAGTAAGTACAGATTCTTACCCATAGCTGTGGAAGGGAAGGTAGAATAGAAAGGCAAGTACACAAAAGTATACAAATTATGACAGACTTTAGGCAGTTTGGCATTGCACAACTCCCTTATGCAACACATTGCCTGGGGTGAGCCTTGTGTTTTCAGAAATTCCACAGAATCCCCTTAAATATGCTCCAGTGCTGAGGCCCAGTGGCTTCCACCTGCAATTAGTGACTGGACTTATGATATACCATGGACAGATTACATGGATGAGCCTTACATTTGCTGGCCTATGCTTTTTTAAATGTGACCTGAAATAACAATTGCAAAATCTCAGAGGCAGATGAACCCTGCCAATTTATACAAACTTACTCCTAAGCATAGCCTCTTTAGAAAAAGTCAAGAGGGGTAGTACCAGCCAGTAGCACTTGAACAGTCCACTTCAAACTCAAGTGTATTTATAAGAGCAGAAATGGAGATGGAAGGGTCAATGCCTGCCAGGCTGGAGCTGATTCAGCCAGGCTGCCAGTCCTGTGCAGCCACCAGACTGGGAGCATAGACTGCTCCTGGGCTCCAGCTCTCCCTGCTGCCTGTGCCTCTCCCAACCATGGGCTTCCTGAGAGCTGCCAGAGCCTGGACTCCTACCATGGGGCTGTTAAAGCTGAGTCAGCCCACATAATGATTCTGTAAATACAAGGAAGAAAGACAGCGGCAGAACAACTCAGTGTAGGTGATCTGCCAACATTTAAAATTGCAGAGAGAGTGATAAGTGCTTAAGAGAAAATAGTGACATATGGCTTCTAGACACGAGTTAAACAGTGGCCTCAGCTCAGTTTGACCTGCAGCCCCACACATGTAGGCCCTCACACAAACACAGCCACATGCAGCCACACTTGAGACACTACGGGAAAGCTGAAGGTGTCAAATGCAAACCAGGCTGGGGCAGGACAACAGTCACAGCAAGAGCCTGTTGATGCACTTGAGATGCACTTATAACTTCTAGGCTTGACTGCACAGCTACCCACAGACCCCAAACCTCCTGCTGGCACAGAGCTTTTCCTGGGGTCCAGAGAAGGGAGAGTGGAGCAAAGGGAGAGGATGAGTCTACCTGAGCACTGTGGTTGTGCAGCAGTGGGGAAGAGCCCACAGGGAGAGAGAGAGAAGGAAGGGGGGCTGGGGACCAGCAGGAGGGTGAGGGCTGCTGGTACATGGGCAGGATGTGCCCTGAACACCAAAGCCCCAGGGCAGCTCCTGGCTGAGAAGCAGTGGAGGCTATCTGTCTCCAAACTCTGCTCCTGGAAGGGTCCCATGGTAGAAAAAAGCATTAATTACAGCTAATCTAATTTAAACAGTGCAGAGAAGAAAATAGCACGGATTAGAAAACCCTCCTATACATGTTCTGTGACACAAGGTTAAAGATAAGCTTTGCTTGTATTTCAGAAACCCCTACAAGCTTGTCTCCTATGTTGGCTTTAGACACAGCAGAGAGATGCCTGTGGGCACATTCTGTTTGAAAGACAGATTTCAGTCTGTAAAGTTTCAAAGAATTCTGTATATATCACAATGTTTATGTCATCCAGCATTCAGAAAATTCCTTAAGGAAGAACTTCATTGCGAAAGAACAGAGGCAATGAGCCAACTTCTCAGTATCTGTGCCATACAGGCTTGTGCCAAGGAAGCCTATGGAAACAAACTGCCTGAGATAAAAGTTACAACAAGTAAAAAGTGTCACAACTTTATCAAGCTACTGAAACAATGTGGGAAAACTCAATGAAAGCAAAAAAGACATGGCTGTTTCCAGTGATGGGAATATCCTCAAACACTTCATCTGGCTTCAAACACTGCAGTAATGGATGTTTGGCAAACACAAAAATATCAATGACAGGATGAAAATCCTTAGGACTCTAGAAAAGAAAAGCAATTGAAAACTAAGATTTGAAGTATCTGAGGTGAGTGCCAACAAAAGGCACTTAAAAATTACTTCCAAAATTAAAAGTTAATCCAAGTATTTTTCAAACAGGACTTCATTATGGTACCTCATTTTATTTGACTGAATATATGCAAAATATGTGTAGATCTGGTACATTATAGAAATTTTCAGTACCTATAAACCCAAAAGACAGGCTTCTGTCTGCTCTGTTTGACACCGACAAGACTGACTTCAAAGGGACTAGGCTTTAGTTTTGAGAAATCCTTTGCTTGTATCACCAAAACATTTCAGAGCTGATTTCAGAGCACTACAGTAAAATGGACCTTTCAATTTGCTCATTGACAGAGGGACAAAAAGCATTTTCCAGAATGTCTACCTCACAGTGCTGTCACAGCACTGCTGCCTCCCCAGTGCCATCTCATGTTTTGCTGATGACCACTTCTACTGAAAGTCAGTTAAAAGAGGTTATTTTGCCATGCTTACTTAAGTAGTAACATCCCAAATTTCAGGCTTCTTTTTTAACTTTATGAGTCATACAGTGCAAAAAGGCAACAAAACAACTCAGAAGTCTTGCTGGCTTTTCCTCTGTGGATAAAGGAAGTAAAAAAGAGTAGGACTAGATAAAACAGTGAGATGAAGCACCTGTTGAGACTAGGAAAGCATAAGAAAAATGGGTTAAGGGACTTCAAGTCCAATAAAAGCAATCATGAATTCATGAGTGTTCGTATGAATCATTCCTAATTTCCTGCCAGAGAGCTTTGGTTTCACTTAATTACAAAACAAATGATTAATGAAGAAGGCCAATTCACAGGCATACATATCGTACATTTATTTGTTTATTACTTTTTCCTCACACAGCCCTCTGTTTTCATCATAGCTATTGATGGGCACTGAATGAGAGAAAAGTCTGGCAGCATTAGATAGACTGTTTGCAAAGCACACGAAAAATCCATCACAGCTAGAAAGAAGCAAACAGATGGTAGCTGGAGAGAAGCAATAGCCACAGCTCTTACTACCTGTGGTGAAAGAATAAACATTATCAACTCCAGATTACAAAGTGCAGCCTAAAAAGTCTAGCTTTAAAGGAGAGAATCAGGGTAGAAAATGGACAGGTACAACTAAATGTTTGCAAAGTACACTCAGGAGAAAGGATATTTTGAGAGGGTTGCTAAAGCCCACTGACACAAACAGTCCTCTCTACTGTACTCTGCCAAAGAATAAATAGGAAAGGGAGTGGGGAGGAGTAGGGAAGGTGTGGGTTTGTGTGCAAGAGAGCTTATTTTGATGGAATTTTAATTGTAGTTTTATATACCACACCGTGATGGTTTGGCTTCCCACTCCACCATACACTTTCAACACTTTAAAATGTGTTGCACCAAAATCATGCCAAATCATAAAAATGAAAAGATACCTTTCATCAAGGCATTTGCCTGTCTCCAACCATATTTACAGATGTCACCAACCCTTTCTGCTATGACCTGCATTCTTGCAGAATACAATCTGGGAGAGAGACACCAAGACTTTCCCTTCAGGTGACGGCAGGTAAGAAAAAAACCCAAACCATCTTAAAAGCAACCCTACCTGAGAGCAGGCAGCTGCTGAGTTGGACTTTGATGATCCTTGTTGATCCCTTCCAACTCGGAATATTCTGTGATTCTGTGCTGAAATGTTGTAACTAAGAAACTGAACAAAGTGTTTGCTACCCAGGATACTGCATTTCTTGAGGTCACAAGCTTTGGGAGCAGATGATACTTTCCCCAGTCCAGATATAACCAGCATGTGACATCACCTCATGCTATGCAGCAAGAATCCCTGTATTACTTTGTAATGGAATTTTTCCACAATACAATTGATAACAGTGCAAATGGTGTGTATTTTCTTTAGTTCTATGAAGCACAAAGCAAAATAAATTGAATGATGTTCTCATAAAAGGAGGGCTTATAGACCACATGGAGATTAAGAAATTCTAGAGTCAGTTTTCAGATCAGTTCCATAAATCATAGATGGCCTTAAAAAAATGCCCTTATGTCCCAGTTCTCCATCACTGAAATGGGATAACGTAATATTGTTTTCCAAGGCTCCAAAGTTCACTAATGCAGATACAAGCCTCTATGAGCTGGTATGCTCAAAAATTATCATAATGAATGCCCACTTAACAAAATACAACTACAAACTTTTCCATGGGGACACCGGCTAACTTACTTTCTATTGCTATTTCACACTTCAAGTTATTCAGACTGGCCAAAGAATGGAGGTCACCAAGTATTTATTTCCATTGGGATGTCAATGCATACACACACACAGGCACCACACTTGCTCGTCCTCCTCCTCGGCACTCAAGGGATTATTCTGGAATAATAAAACACTAGCAACTATTTTACAGGCCAAAACAAGGCCAGTTGAAATGGAAGGAGCTAAAAGGTAGCTAACAGAGGTACATCTTCCCAGCAGAAGTCCCTAGAGCTACAGTGAAAAAGAGGATGCTTACTGAGAACTTCAGAATAAGATCATATGTTGTTCAAGTGTCTTGCCAATATATCGACATTTAATGACTTTGGGCATTTACTTTAGCCTTGCAAACATTACAGTTATACTTTACTCACATGAAATTTTATCCAAATGCTCAAATGCTGTTTGGGTTTTTTTTCAGCGAAACCTCTGATGTAACTACAACATGAAGAATCAGAACTAAAAAATGGATAATTACAGAAAAATAAGAGGGCCGAATGAAAATAAGATGGAGGCACTGAACAAGAATTATTTAAGTTTCTCATGAGCAATGTTCTTGCACCTTTACGTGACTACTCTCAGATGATGCATGCTCTGCTCTAGGTAGTCAGATCCAATAACAATTAAGACAGGCAACAGAAAATGATTTTGCCCTTAGCATCCTGGGTTTGTGGGGGAGTGATCTGCTAGAAAAATATTCCACAAAACAGCACATAACATTGAGCTTACTAAACAAAGTCACTGAACAGAAAATTATTGATTTCGAAGGGTGTTGAGATTACTCATATTTCCGCTCCCCTGGTTTGAATCTATTAAAGGTAAAGAAATGCTCAAGAAATGCTGAGCTCCATCCATATGGTAAAACAGTTGAAAAAGTCAATAACATGTATTTTGAAGCTACTGTACAAGCTGAGTTTACTGGTTACTAAAATACTGAAGATAGGTTTAACAAGCATAGGTAGGACCAGTTCAGCACCATTTTTAACACTAAACCAAAAAACCTAAGAAATTTACCTGTAGCCAAGACATATATACACACTGCTAAATTCCCAGGAATTTTCAGAGCTCCCACCCTCCCCAGGATTGCCTCTGCCTGCGTGTTCTCACCAGCCACTCCAGCCCTGGCCTAGCCTGGCCACACTCAGACACTGCTGCTGGATCTGGAGGTGCTGAATGAGACGGCCAGGAAGAGGGTTCAGCTCTTACATTAGAAGAGTTTTATCCATGGTGTTGCTGTCCCATAAAGAGAATGTATCAGAGACACTGGCTTGAACACTGGCTCTGCACAGCCACTGGCTCTGCACAGCCCCTATGTCAAGGAGAATCAGAGGCAGCAGCTGGGACTATACCAAGAACCAAACTGAAGGAGGTACAACATCCTGATCTACTGGTGGCCTGACCATGTGTGTGCAACACAGCACAGCTTCTGGGCCTTGGACATGCTCTACACCAGAGCACACATAACTGTGTATTGAGTTGTTGGCTTGTAGCCTGCCTAGGAGGGGCAAGCAACAACTACGTGCATTTCATAAGCTCTTCTGCTTCGGATTGTCTTCCCTGCCTTCCTCTATTACCCCACTTAAATAGGAAATACTTTCACTTCAGCTATGTTGCTCTGTTTAGAAAATGAAGACATGTTAAACACATAAGTTTATGTTTTTCTCTTATATTTTTAAGCCCATCTTGGGATACTCCAAACCTGTGACACCTGTACACATATGTAATCATAAACCACTGAAGAGACAGCACATACTGGAATGTTTTATTAAGAACACTCATTGCAGAATCCTTTTCCTCAAGCCACTCATTCCTGTTTCTGTTGACAGCATAGTCAAGATTCAGTATTTTATAACCAGTTCTTCAGCACAAGTGCGCGGCACAACTTCAAGTGGAGACCAAGTTAACACATCTGCTTAACTGTTAAAGTAAATCTTTTATGTCAATCATTCACTATTTGGGATGCTCCCAGACGGGCCGGTTCTCCGGGATGACCGGAGCTGCGGAGTTCCCGCCACGCCTGCCCTGGGCCACGCACACCATAGCAGCCCCCGCCGGCCCCCCCGCATCCGCACCCACATCCTCTTCCTCCTCCTCCTCCTCCCCCCTTGGAGGGCGGGCGGCGCGGCGCGGCGCAGCGCAAGGTGTGCCGCAGGTGCCGGGCTATATCAGGCGGCGCGGCGGCGGCGGGGCGGCCCCATGGCGGCGCCGGCCATGGCCGAGCCGCGCTCCAAGCGGCCCCGGGGGACGCTGCC
>VZTJ01000300.1:1743412-1763482 GCA_013397795.1 Orthonyx spaldingii
CCGATGACTTTTACGATGACCCGTGCTTCAACACGTCGGACATGCACTTCTTCGAGGACCTGGACCCCCGGCTGGTGCACGTCGGGGGTCTGCTGAAGCCCGAGGAGCACCCGCACCACCACGGGCACCACCACGGGCACGAGGAGGAGCACGTCCGGGCGCCTAGCGGGCACCACCAGGCTGGCCGCTGCCTGCTGTGGGCCTGCAAGGCGTGCAAGAGGAAGACCACCAACGCCGACCGCCGTAAGGCCGCCACCATGAGGGAGCGCCGGCGGCTCAGCAAGGTCAACGAGGCCTTCGAGACCCTCAAGCGCTGCACCTCCACCAACCCCAACCAGCGCCTGCCCAAGGTGGAGATCCTGCGCAACGCCATCCGCTACATCGAGAGCCTGCAGGCCCTGCTGCGGGAGCAGGAGGACGCTTATTACCCCGTGCTGGAGCACTACAGCGGGGAATCGGATGCCTCCAGCCCCCGTTCCAACTGTTCCGACGGCATGGTGAGTGCCCCAGGGAGGACTCTCTGCCACCAAGGTGCCCTGGACGCTGTCGGTCCAAACCTGAGCAGGGCGAGTCGCTTCTTCCAGTCTTTCCTATAGCAGCTGCCTTCTGTATCTCCCCAGGCAGATAACAAAGTCCTTTCTCGTGTCGTGAGCACCCGCAGCGAAGGGAGGTGGGGTCCCCACATGCCAGGATCTCTGGGAAAGAAGAAGAATCTCTTACACACTTTGTTCCCTGGGATGAGAAGTTAGGCAGGTTTCCCATGTCCTGGAGGAGCCAGGGGAAAGCTGCTGGGGGAGGACTTCAGGAAGTTGCCTGGGATGGGCACCTGGGGGCATTGCCTATGCTCCCATAGCTCCTGAGGCATCTCTGTTTCCATCTTCTGCTGTATCATTACCTTTGAATCCTCTAAGGACAGCAGAGAGCAAGGACCCCCTAGGACATAGTAGTTACACGGGAATTGGTAAGAGTCTGGGTTTTGTTGTCTGCCATTCATCATGACAACAGGAGGAGGGTCTAAGCAACAAGAATTGGTTTTCTTGACCCTTAAGAAAAAGTTTCTCCGTTTCCCTTCTCACTCACTTCATTCCCTCCATAGATATTTACAAGCAACAGGAAGGAGAATCCAGGCTTTCAGCCCTGTTTGTACATTATGGACATGGGAGAAGTGGGTGACAAGAGAGGGTGTCTCATCCCCACATCTTTTGGCTGGGGTTGTAGGTTCAGGCTCTGGTCTGGCTCTGGGTTAGTGGGATGTGGTGACCAGAGTCCAGGACAGCTCTCTGAATGGGCCATGAACAGCAGTTTCAGACCAGAGATTGCTTTTTGTGCTCTGGTGGGGGTAATTGTTACTGAGTTGAGTATCTGTGATTATGAAATAGTTGACAGATTGGAGAGATTTACACAAATGACTCCTTTTAACAGAGGAATTTCACTGTGGATTAAAGTGGAAACAAATATATTAGTCAATGTTCTGGAGCGTTTTCTATACAAAATAGAAATGGGAAGAGAAACTGAAGGAAATACAAAGGGACAAAGGTAGACAGAGGCTTCTAAAGAGGAATTCATGTTTAGAAAAATCTTCAAAAACTAAATTAAAAAGACATCATTCCCCTTTCAGTCTCCCTGTTGTAAACTAAAGATACATGGAGGGCTGTATCTGATCAGAATGCTGGAAAGCTTCATCTCATCTATAAAGCTGCAGCATTCGATGCAATAGTGGTAACTTTCCTGTGGAACAGCTGTGCCACATAAAATACTCTGGGGTGGAGCCCCTTCTAGGCAAGTTATGTTCTTCCTCACTGAAAGAATCAACAACTTGATGGCATTTCAGCCAGGACTGGAATGATAGCACAGACTAGAGACTGAAATATGAAATTAGATTTGGGTAAGAGCCTGACCTCACTCCGATTTCTCTCCTCCCCAGATGGAGTACAGCGGGCCTCCTTGCAGCTCTCGTAGAAGGAACAGCTATGACAGCAGCTACTACACAGAGTCCCCAAATGGTGAGTACATGCCCTAAGGGCGGTGTGGAACACTGAGACAGAGGCAGGCAGTGCAGCAGCTTTCTTGTGCCTGCTCTGTGTCCAGCTGGGCTGAGAGAGGAACCTGCCTTTCCAGCCAGCAAGCCATTGCTGCTGCTAGAGGCATTGGATTCTCTCTAGGTGTGTTTGCGAATGCAGGGGTGTGTTGTATTTCCTGTTTTGCAAATATAACATTTGGATAGAAGTATGTTCTTCTCTGCAACTAATTTTCAGCATTTAACCATATTTTACACAAAGACTCTTCTTACTCTGTCATTGATCCAAACTGAAGTAATTTATAACTGCTTTCAAATCTGCTCTTCCCTTTCTATGGACTCAGTGAAGCCTTGGATCCTCCCAGAGCAGCACGCTGTGGTTGGGTCTCTCTTCCATTCTGAAATTATAGTCTGTTTTCTGATAATCGGTGCCTTTCACCAATATTCACCAATTTCCTCTGAGTCTTCACATGCTCACAAATGTGTACTACCCACTGGATAATCTGATCACCTTTTTGTCTGTTTTTTAGATCCAAAGCATGGGAAGAGTTCTGTTGTTTCCAGTCTTGATTGCCTCTCAAGCATTGTAGAGAGGATTTCCACAGATAATTCCACATGCCCTATACTGCCTCCGGTGGAAACTGTTGCTGAAGGGAGTCCCTGTTCCCCTCCAGAAGGAGTGAGCCTGAATGATAGTGGAGCCCAAATTCCTTCCCCCACCAACTGCACCCCACTTCCCCAGGATAACAGCAGCAGTAACCCCATCTACCAAGTGCTATAAGGACCCTCCAGCTGGACTGCACCGAAAACAATTTGCTCCATTTGGCCATGCTCAAGACCTGCCTTCTGAGGTTGAAAAGACTTCTTAAGACTTGTTCCAGTTTTTAAATATCACTGAAAATTCCTTCAACTATATAACTTTGCAAACCTGTATCACTTCAAAATACACATAGTTATTTATTGCTTGTTAAACTAAAGTTATTTAATATGTCTAGAGATAAAACTGTATACCATGAAATGGCCAATGTTTAATCTGGGCTGTGGGGAATAGGAAGTTGGCTCATGAATGTGGAGGAAAATAGAAATCTACAGCAGTAGTGGCATGATAGATCCTTCTTATTACTCCTCTTCTGGCCAAAATAAGGTTGTGGACCATTTTTTATAAAACTTTTGTATAATTGTAAATAAGAGTTGCTTTCCAAAAAAAGAAAAAAAGAGGGGAAAAAAAAGGAAAAAAAGAGCAAAATAAATTTAAAAAAAGAGAAACAAAAGCAAAACTTAAAAAGGGATAAAAATTTAAAAATATTTAATATTGCTTGGTTTGTTGTGTCAAACTTTATATATTTATACGATGTGGTTGCCAAGAATGTTTTCAACAGTATTCTAAATAAAGACCCTTATTTATAAAATCTGTGGTGTTATCTTGACTTTCATTAGGGCTTCTAGAGTTACTAGTGCATTTAGGAGTGGTATTAGATCTCTGCCTTGGCAGGAAGAAGATACAGGCTCTGATTCAGCAAAGAAAGCAGGAACATGCTTCAGTTGCACTACTTTGCATAAATACGCTGCTGACAAGGGGTCTACTTTCTTCATATTCTGTCGTGGTCACTGCTAAACCAAGACCTGAGCATCACAGGTCATTATTAAAGGGATCAGTAAATAAGCATATTTGTCCTCCTGCCCTCAAAATTTGCAATTACCTTTTAAGACTTGATCTTACAAAGATACGTTGAAACTAAGAATCAGAAAAAATTAGACTCTCCAAATTCCAATATAGCTTGACTTAAAAGTCATACAACAGTATCTCACAAGACCAGGTTTACATTTGTCATTCAAGTTCTATTTTTCAAGTGTTGTACCATGTTCATGTATTCTCAGGTATTAGAAACAAATGGCAAAAGAGTTCTTGTTGTAAAGTTCAAGTTACAGATCACAGTTTTCCTCAAGTTCAAGTTGGAATTTAGGCCAAAGATAGGCAGCTTTAATTTGGGTTTGAACTTTATGCATCTCTCTGGCAGCACTGCTCCAGGGATTTACTTCTTGTTTAGAGCCTCTCTAAAAATAACCAGTGGGCTCTGTTTCATTCAGTATCTATGTGTAACCTTGAACGCTGGCTGTGCAACTGAAAAATGTTAAGCCCTGAGCTGGTTGTCATTGGAAAGTAACTATCAGGGCATTTCTGTGCATCTGGACAAGAATAACCAGCATCTACAACCTGTTTCTTATCACATCCCTATGATTTATGGATTTTATATAAACATCACAGTAAAATAAAAACAAAAAACACACTGAAAACCAATCTAGGTATCGTCATCATCCCTAAATACTTTGATGACATTAATCATTGTATTATCTGTTAGGTGACTATTAAAGAGGGAGTCTGTGCAGCTCTTACCTCTTAAGCAGGAAGAAGAAAGAGGGAACAGCTAATTCCAGGGAATGTCTCCCACTCCTTTAATCATGTATGGCCTTGAAAATCAATGTTCTGTGGTGAGGAGAGGAGCAAACTGCTGTGTGTCGAGCAGAGCAATGCAGTTGCTTCTCCTTCTTCCTGGGGCAGTGATGCTCCAAGCTTGCTGATTTATCTGAAGCCAGAGGGACAGCGATGGTAGCAGCCATGGGTATTGTTTCCCCATCCATGAACTTGTGGTCATGGTGGGTGATAAATCAGTGTTGAGGTGCAGGACCATTCTGTGGAGCAGCCCAGGTTCACACAGATCAGAGGGGACTCTCAGGCAGGACTGGCCCCTCAGCATCTTCATCCAAGTCCAACTTTGGAAAGGTCTCCCATTGATTTCCCTGTGGGCAGAAAACACTCTAGCCCATAAAGATTGATCTTACCCCTTTCATTTTTCCATGGAAAATATAAATCAAACTAATTTGAGAATGTGCTAATTCATACTACCACAAATCAGGAGGGTCTCTACTAAGGTCAGAAATATGGCCCAGGTTAGTTGGAAGCTTGTATTCCTAACTTAAAAATGCTAAGGAGAGACAATTGCCTCACAAATCAGGACCTCACACATCATCAATATCATTTTCATTGCCTTCAGCAAACACTCAATCAGGCCCACAATGCAAAAGATCCCAAAAAATGCTTTTGTGAAATACTAAAGATCTTATACTCCCCATAACCTGAGGCTGGTAAAAGTATCAATTTTACTGCCATTAAATGGCAACCAAAAAATATTTTGCCAGCTCAGGAATGACAGAGGCTCTGGACACACTGGCAGCACACAGTCCATGCCTGCCTTGCTTGCACCCCACTTCTGAGGGACACAATGGGGTACCTGGCTATAGGGCTGGCACGGCGCAGCAGGCACAGGGCACTTGTGCTCAACAATGTACACGCAGTTCCATGTGAAGTCATGTATATTGCATTTCACTGATTTATTTTAGCCACCCAAGTTTCCACATACTGATGTTAATGTTACAACAGAGAACAGGCATTTAGCACATCCCAAAATAGATGGATGGATGATGAAGAAAAAATATTCATGGGTTTCCTATGCAGAGCCCATCTTTCTCCCACTGATGTCAGTAAGAAAAGTTCACTGAAGTAAGGCCAAAGGGTGTCAGCACTGATAAATACATGTTTAGGTTACAGATATATTTATTTTTTTACTTAGATAAGGAAAATTGTTCCCTGTGCAATTTCTTCCTGTTTATTTCTAAGGTAATAAATCTATTTAAACAAATCCCTGTGCATCAAGAGGACAGCATGTTACTGATAGAAGTATATCCCAGTCTATGAGTAAATATTTTTAAGCTAGTAATATTTGGATTCAGAGCTTTAGTTTAGTTCTGACAGAACCAAGGAGCATAGGCAAGACTGATCCAACATTTACAAACTTTGGTTCTTAAATTGGTTCCCTGAAGATGAATTTAGGCATTTAGGGCTGATCCCACAAGACAAAGTGCATCCCACTTTGGTCTACAGAAACACTCCAACATGGGCTTTGAACACACACTGATAGTCTAAACGTTTACATCACACAGATTCCAGTTCAATATGTTTCCTGAGGAACACTACCTCCAAAGGGAAAGTCATCCAGATACAAACTTTTAAAGGACAGTAGCTGTCTTTGAACATAATGATAAGCGTGCATTTTAGGAATGTTTGATTTGGTTTGGTAACCTAAGAAAGCACTGCATGACAAACCCAGTACTACTGGTTTATCTCATTCAAACCATTGCTATGGAAAAAGTGAAGTAGAATAAATTTATACCTCACTTACATATACCAAATGCCCTGATTTTACATTTCATCAGATCATTTGCAAGTATGATAACAAAGAGGATCTTTTTCCTACTTTCAATATTTCACAATAAAGTGCAATGCAATTGCTAGGTTTTCAAATAACAGTGTTAAACAGCATTTCCTGCATTATCATAGCAATACTGCTACAGAAGTATTTCACACACTGAACATTCAATTTTAGGTAAAAGACATATGAACAATTCCTGATATATTTTTTCCCTTTAAAAAGATTTTATTATCTGTATCCAAATATATTAAAGAAATATTAAATTGGCGGTTGCTTCACATCAGATGCTGCTCTTCTAAAATGACTTGTCATTTTCAACTCAAGATAAAGACCTTACAAAACTCCCTTGAAAGTGGAAGGAAAAACAGTTTTCATTTTACATCTTATATTCTGCAGAGATATTTCAAAGGTTCAACATGTGCGAAGGGCCAAAACTGTTCTTTTCAGAAGAACTACATCCAAAACAGACAAGGAAATGTTTATACCTCATACCTCATGAATTTTAATGAGAATAAATTAATACTTCCTTTTTGTTTAGAAATTTCCTTGAAATCAGTAGGAATGTTTCCAGCTTCAGTAGGAATATTTTCAGACTACCGCACATAATACTGTCTGGGATAGTGTTCACGTAGCAGTGCAAAGCCAGGACAAACTCCCTACTGTGATCCTTTGCTTGTGCTCTGGTCACTGACCCATTTCTGTCACAACGCTTTCAGATGTGCCGATCCCCCTGAGCACAACCCTCTGAACAAGCTGCCAGGCTTTAGTTCTCACCTGATCTTGAAAGTACAAACCAGAAACTGCCCCCATAATAGTGCTGAAAGCCTGCAACCGTTCCTAAATGAGTGGCTGACATGGAGCCTGTGGTAGCAGGAGATGGTATGAAGGTCATTTCACATAACTTGCATGTGGCAATCTTGGCTTCACAAGCAGTAGGTAAAAAGGTGTTTGTAGAGTCAGAGTGCAAATCTCTGACAGCACGACCTAGAGATCATCTTGGGAGGCACATCCAAGTACCTCATTAAGCACTACTTACTATCAGCTCGCCCTCCCTCAGCCTTTCAAATCACTGGTTTTGTAGTAAAACTGTTGAAGAGCCATGACCTCCTCTCCTTGATGGATGCAGCATGCTCCCTCAACAGGCTTGTTGCACAACTGGGAATGTCATTAAGGGGGGACCTTTCCGTACCTGATACTTCAGGGCTAACAAGGGAGAGGTTGATCCCTAGCATAATACAGAAGAGCTTTCAGATAGTCCTTTCCCCAGGATCCATCAGGAATTAGGAATGTCTGACATAGAGCCACTTGTGCCAGTACAAGGAAATTTCCCTGTGGACCCAGAAATTTACCTTTTGTATACACAGACACTTGTGAATAAAGACTTCAACGCTGTAAATTATTATTGAAAACTGACCTATCCTGTAATGATGGGGTGATAGAAAACTTCAAGGGTTTCCCAATAACACAGTCAGCATGGCACTGAACTCACATTTTCTTTCTACAACACCAATAACTTTTATCATCTACAGACATCTTAGCAACATCAAGTGTGCTATCTTATGTTATACTCAATGAATAACCTCACATTTATCAATAGGGAGGCAAATACTGTAACTATTTATAAAAAATTTACTGAAAATTCAGACAATAACCCATTTAATCACATGATTGAGTGAGGCAGTTAATCACATGATTGTGGTGTTGTGGGGTTTTTTTTGGAGTAGGATTCACTCAGAAGTCTGTGTCTCAGCACAGTTACCCAGTGCTGCATATCCATGGCAGTAAAAGGGGGTCTCCCAATCTTCACAGTCCTCCCTAACCCACCTGAACTGACCTTGAGCCTTTTCTGGTCCAACAGCCACATCTGCTGGGAAAAATGTAAACTGCATGTCTTCCTGAAATCCTTGCTTGGTGAATTCCATGTTCGGTTTCATCATCTTTCCCTAATGCAAGGTTTGTTGGTTCAGAAACAACAGAAATATTCACAGTCTTCAGTCAGCACCGTACACTAGGAACATCAGGAAAAATATATTGGAAAACCCAAACTGTTCCCTACCAAGAGCCTTCTACAGAAAGAGAGAGAAAAAATTGTAGGAATAGTATGGTTGGTTGGGTTTTGACTTTTTTATTGCTAGACAAATTTTGGGGCACCACTCTATTTTTCTTCGCTTTAAGTGAAAAATAAAGACAAAAGGAGGGAGAAAATGGAAGGTCTTTGAAGGCATTGTATGGCTGTGCTGAGAGCAGTGGTCCTGGGGGAGACAGGCTGCTTGCCGGAAGGCAGGTGGGGAAGATGCACAGGAACTGCTGATGGCAGCAGGACCACAATGGGACTCTCTGGTGACCAACTCCCTCAGTAGGGCACAAATCTTGGCCACCAGACCAGGGGAGGTGATTTTCCCCTCTACTCTGTTCTGGGGAGATCGCACCAGGAGCACTGCATCCAGCTCTGGGTCCTCAGCACAGGAGGGATATTGACCTGTTAGAGTAAGTCCAGAGGAGGCCACCAAGATGGTCAGAGGGATAGAGCACCTCTCCTACGAAGAAAGGCTGAAAGGGTTGGGATTGTTCAGCCTGGAAAAGAGAAGGCTTCAGGGTGGCCTTCCAGTAACTAGAGGGAAAATACAAGAAAGGTGAAGAGGGACTATTTACAAGAGCATGTAGTGACAGGACAAGGGGGAATGGTTTCAAGCTGAAAGAGAGCAGGTTTAGATTGGATATTAGAAAGAAATTCTTTACCATGAGAGTGGTGAGGCACAGGAACGGGTTGCCCAGAGAAGCTGTGGATGCCCCATCCCTGGAAGTGTTCAAGGCCAGGTTGGATGGAGCTCTGAGCAACCTGGTCTAGTGACAGGTGGCCCTTTCCATGGCAGGAGGGTTGGAACGAGATGATCTTTAAGGTCCTTTCCAATCTCAACCATTCTATGATTCATTTTATACTTTGGCCACACAACATTCCTTTCTTTCACATTGATACCCTACTTCTGAATCCTAAACCAATACCTTTTTGTTCTGAATTTCTTTACCTACTTTTAAGCCACCTGTGGGTTTTCTGAGGCAGGAGCCTAGACAATCCACATTTGAGAGCTGCTACTTGCTGCAGTTTGAAAGTGTACCATTGAACCAACAAGCAGTGTGTAGGCTTTTCTCCTGGCCACCTGAGGGCAGCCTTTCCATGAAAAACAGGACTTTGACTTTTTTTAACGCACACATTCCTTTTTCTTCCCCCTAAACTCTCACATCTAACTCTTTCTCAGCTCAGGTAGAGAATATCATTTCACACGGTGACAACTAAAATCAATGAGCCGAATTCCTACCCTGTGTAAATTCATCAGTCTTGCTGGCAGTTGACACAGTATTGGTACCCTTATCTGTTGGAATTATTACAGCAAGTACAAACTCATGGTTTGAGTTTGGATGCTCAAAGATGCACTTCTATGGAAAAACCACAGGCCTTTGTGTCTATATGACAAGGCATCCCTATGTGTGGCCAAAAGGGTGGGATGAAGACCATCACAGAGCAAAGCATTTATTCAACAGCTTGTAAAGGGAGACCTATTCTTCAACCAGGGCACGCAATGCTCTCATTACAGATCTAATGCCATAGAAATACAAATGTATGCAGCGGAGTTCATGTGTCACACATGTTCCTTTGTACGGGACAGGCCACACTTCCATCCCTTTGTTCCCTTTGGAGAGGAAGCATGGTATGTGCTAGGCACATATGCTCCACTCTCTCAAAGGCTGTCCTCTACAGAACTACACACTTGAAACAGCTTGCAGTTGAAAGCCAGCTGCACAAAATGTAGTCCCAAACATGCCTTTCAAAAGCTTCACAAATGCCAATTACATTAAGCGATATGAAAAAAGCAACCAAGTAATGTGCCTAATTAACAAAGCTAGAGATGGAGCCAGCCACTTGGTTTGAAGTACTTCCAAGAGAGATGTTAAATGTAACGGTCAGGGCAACTCTGGAAGAAATAAATTAACATGCTGGGTTAATATTTCAAGCTCTGTGGGAGTAAAAAGTGTGTGTGGTGAGGGGAAACAAAGGTAAAAATATCACAGGGTGCTATTTTGTTTGTTTGCTTGCCAAGGACACTTTAGCTTTTGCCTTTTATTATTCTTCATGGTATGCTCGAAATTATGCAAGAAGACATGAAAGTGTCAACGTTGCATCACTGAATTTCCTAAATTTAAGTTTTACCCACCTGTTAAATCTCAGCTCAAGGTCAAGAGAAACAACCGTTTAGAGTGAATGGATTATGAGAGAGACACATTCATAAAAAATATCTTAGTAGGGTTTTTTTATCTTTAGTACTATCTGCAGCCACAGTTTAAAAGATTCCTCACACCACAGGAAAACAGTGGAGTTTTTTCTGGTCCTCATAGCTAAGAACTGACTGACAGCTGCCTCGTTCCAAATATTAGATACCTGTGGTTGGGGAAGCTCAGGCCATCACAAACTCTCAAGGTCCAGCAAGTAGCGTGGCTTGAATCCATTCCAGTACTCATCTGTTGGCAGCTGTTTCCATCTGCTCCTTCTTGAACCGTTCTGCTCAGTCCCTAGGGAAGAGCAGGAAGATTGTCACGCAATGAACTCGCTTGTTGTGAGCTGGCTGCTCATGTTTTACCCAAATCTGTCATTTCACCTTATCTGCCCTCTGGCCTTTTTTTGCCATAAGAATTCTGAATTCTGCTGTGCATCTAAGGGGAGGGGGGGGAACCCCAAACCAACTATTCCTCAAATGTGGGTGCCAAAACGTTATTCCTTCTTTTAGGTACAAGTGATTATTATTAACAAGAGATATAGAAAAGACTGATCAGGTCACTTAGTCCTCACAGCCGTTAGGCACACAGTGACTCCTGCATGTATGTTTTGTAGCTAGAAGTGTCTGACATACCTTCACTTTGTGATGAGGGAAGGCAGATGCCCTTCAAGCATTCCATGACCATTACCTGGGGCCTTTTTTGTTTGGTTTTGTGGTAAAACACACAATGGAGAAAGAGGGGAAAAAACCCCAAAAAAAACAAAAAACAAAAATAATGTTCTCTATTTTAGACACCAGTGTTTATGTTTCCAGACTTGCAGCTGAGCCTTTATGAACTTTGGCTGACTGAGCAAATATCTATGCACATTAAGGTTCCTCTCTTAATTTGTCCCATTGCTATTTATGTACTTGCTAACTTGATATCTACATATTAACATTAATTGGCCAGAGTAAGCAAAAGATTTTACTTTTTCTTAACCAAGATAATTTGTTTTCTATTTTCATCTTTGAAAGTTTTAATTCGTACTTTGATATATTATTTCTAGCCTGATTTCCAACTGGACCACATCCCCCCAAATCTCTTGGGCCTTCAAAACTTTCAGGTGTGCCTGAAAATGCAAACTTTTGTTCAGAAACATCTTTTTTGTTTTCTAATCCCAAAGTACCTGAAAGTACATCCCTAAATATAAGCAGTATTCTGCAGATCCTAGTCAATCTAGCATTGGGAGGGGAGAAATAGTAAGAAAGACAGGCAATACAACATAATATGGAAACAAGGCTGAAGAAGATTCCAGTAGTACCCCAAATGCAATCATGTGGATTTTCCCCCTAACCAGAATTATACATATTTGTGGATATATTGGTCAAAATACCTCCTAAGGGCTGTATAAGCACAAACTCAGAAAAACTGACAGTAATTCCACTGACTTCCCACGTCACCTTTTCTGCGGTGCACTGTCCTTCGGAGCACAGGTCTCTCTGCTTGGAGCATGCAGTGGTCAAACTGGGCCACACAAGCACAGCACCACTTCAGCACTTCTGCATGAAGATCTTTCAATATAATGAAGGGTTCTTAAGGGGTTTGGCATGATAAAGCAAACAAGCAACATCTTTTCCCATATCCTGAATTACTACCACACAAGCAATCTTTTCCTCCACTTTTTAACAGGCAGGATGCCTATATCTGGAGAACTATTTCAGAAGAACCTATAGAAATCGATTGTATTTTTTATTACAGTTGGAAAATTTTCAAAGAAAAAAAGGTCTTTTTTATAGATTTGAGAACTGGACACTGCTTTTTTCTCATTGCTTCACAGGAAAGCAAATAAACATGCTACTGTAGGCCCTCTTGGGATGAGAACCCATCCTAGAAGAACAGAAAGGTTCAATTTTTATGAGAATGGAGAAATTCTGATTTCCTGCAGGCCAACTCTGAATATCTTGTCCCACTGTGATCTTTCTCTGCTTCCTCGTTATTCCCCAATTCCTTCTACTGCTGGACTACCTAGAGGCAAAGACTACAACTGCAAAACCTGGCAGAATCCACAGATGAATCAGACTGAATCAGTAAATAATGACTAGAAGTACAGTGTCATAGGAACAAGCATATCACTGTGCTTCTTAAACTACATCATTTAAATACAAACCTGCTGCAAATCTTGCATGCTACCAGGAATTCCAGCCACAATCTGGAGGGCTGGTATAGTCCTGTTGCACTGGGATTCCTACAGAAATCTTTCCCAGGTCCTGGAAATTCTGGGTAGAGCATCTTCGTGCTTCCTGGAGTGCAGAGACCATTCATTATAGTGTGCCCCAGAAAGGAAAGGCAGAGGACAAGCTAATAAAGGTGCCATCCCTTCACTGTTGCCTTTAATCTAGCTCTCAACATTCATTTAACTGGAACAAAAGGCTGCTGTTAATGCTAAGCCACAGGCTCAGGCATGAGATGGGATCAAGAAACCTGCCTTCCCAGCAGCTGGTCCAAGATTTGGGACAGAAAGTGGATTTTGCTTTCTATTTACTCACACTTATATTGTATAAATCCTGGCTGTTTACAAAAGAAATGCAGCAGATTTCATCCTGAGTGCCAATTATTTAACTAGCATCACTGGAACTATTATACTTTATATCTCTTCATATGCAGCATTCAAATAATTACTTCAACAGGACTAAATGTCATATTTCATGGGACTGGCTGCGTAAATATTCACAAAGCTAGGGAATAGAAAAGACATCTCAGAGTTATTGATTCATGTCAAATATTGAGAAGCTGGGTTAATCAAGGAATTCAAGCAATGCTTTAAACCTTTGAGTCAGCATTGTTGAAATTTATTTATACTACCCTTACCTTTCAACATCTAAAGTTTTACAAATCATTTATACCAATAAAGACTTGCAGGCCATTTTCCCATCTGCTTTGTCTGAAAACATTTCAGTTACTATTGTGAACTCAGAGTAGGCTGAAGAAGTAATAACAGCTGTGAAAAGTGAATCATTCAACAAAAATAAAGTTCTCATTTCAGTCAAAAACAAAAAGTAAGAAATGTTCTAATTGTTTTGATGTATTAGAGAAATAGTCAGCTGATGGACAAGCACATACATTTTATAAAATGGGGTATATTCCATATTCCTCAGTCAGAAACAGACCCTATTTTTTTTTTCCTTTTTTTTTTTGGTGGTTAAATGAAAAAGATACACTTGCAGCACTGAGAGCTGCATGCCTTTTTCAAGAAAAGACTAGCACCTCCTGTTCTGTATTCTGTATATAGTAGTTGTGAAATACATATGTCTGTATCTATGTGTTTGTGTCTGTTGCTATGTTTCATGCACCTGCAAATTGGCTGAGTTCTTAAAAACATGATGACAGCATTAGTAGAGTTTTGTTTTCAGAAAAGGCTGACTAGGCCAAGTCAAGGACCTTTCAGGACTCCCCAGAACTAAACAACTAAACAACTAATAAAATAAAGCCAAGTTCCTGGTCCTTTCTGAAACCCTAGCTATAGTGCATGGTAGGAGTTAAATGGTTCCAACCTACGTGCGCTCTTTTGGCAATGCGGGTTTGGAGCCCTCAGGATGACTGAGCTCAGCTCATAGTAACATAAGTTTAGATAAGGGTGTTTTTGTTATGTGCTGACAGGAAACTTCCAATTGTGTAAGCTCAATTTTCCTCATCACCAGCTGGTTTTTTGCTGGATCACACCTAGGTCAGCACGAAGACAAGGGACAAATCTATATCCTTCCATAACTCCGCATTGTAACAAAGTGACGCATTAGCTGCATGACTAATTTCAGATGCTTAAAGTTAATTTTGCTGTGATTTAGCCCCGTGATTTCTTGGGAACCAACTATTTCTCATTTGGCAGAATGTCTCATCAAAGACAACTCCTGACACTTTTGCTACAGCCTTGACTCAAGGATATGCTGCTAAAGCACAGTGCCTCATCCAGTCCAGCTACATGCTGGATTTAAGAAGCTTGGGGTGAGACAGACAACTCAGCAGTTGTTTGCAGTGCTTATTGCCCTTTTTGTCAGGAAGGAGCACTCTTCTCTTTCCCTACAGGAAAGACAGTTTGGAAATCTCCCTAGTCCTTCAGCAAGCAGCAGAACACCACTTCCACCACCTCGCCTTACTTGTGTGCACCATCTCCATCATTGTATCTGCTCCGTTCCATCTCCCATAAATTTTCAGCAAAACCAAATGGATTCAGGTGGGCGTTTCTCTTAGTTAATGGAGTGAATAAAGACCAAAGATGATCTCTAACGTGTCACAATATTACTTCCATTTTTTTCCAGAGAAGCTTCCATTTATCTCACAGTTTGATGTGCACTTTCTGAAGGATCCCAAAGGAATTTGCAAATCAAAAAGAACCTTCACTCACAAATGTCAGCCCAGTCCAAATGGATGAAGAACAAGGGCAACTCATCAGGCAGAGCACAGCAAATGTTTCTCAGCTCAAAGCAAAGCTATGCAACAGTTGAAAAACACGGATGGAAACAAAGTACATATTTAAGCAAAACTGAAATAATTAAGAAAAAAAAAAATCCAGCTATAAAAGTGCAGGAACTAGTATTCAGCCATAACTTCTGCTGCTCTGGTAACTCTCAGTAAAAGCATCATGACTTCTTTGCATCAGGCTTTGGGCTACACAGCTCTTCAGACATGCAGCATCTCTATGACTCCCTCAGTCAACATCAAGCACCAATCCACAATTTTTTTCTTCATTCTCATTCTTTCTATGAAAGGCTTTTATCCAATTAATGACAATCCAAAAGGGTAAATCTAGCCTTTCAGAAAAGTAATAACATCTATGCAATTGCAGCTGCTTTATTTTTAAATGATTTTCAAGGACAAAATGAGTACATTGCATGCTGAAGTGCATCACAGCTTTCCATTTGAAGACCTCAGACCAAATGATTTACAAGGATCAATGCTAACAGATAGAGCAATTCACAACATGATGTAATCTAAAACTGATAAAGAACTGCAACGAAATACTGTTGAGTTGTCATGAATTTAATACAAGAGAGCACAAGCTGAATTATAGCATTCAAACATTGCAAAACTGGTCTTCCAACCCTGGCTGCCTTTTGTTTTGAGATTCTAACTCTTACAAATAATTCTCTCAGCCTTCTCCAGCTTTAAAAGATTTTGAATGTACCCTCCAGTTACATTCATAGTTGTACACAAAGTCACAGGTTCTCTCAACATCTCCTTTTCCTCTTCATATTGTTACAATGGGTCAATCTTTTTCATGGAAGATAAACGGACTGATGAACTCTGAGCTGGGCTTACATTTCATGAGTGAGAGCTTCTTCAGCTGTCACCATTGTTGATATCCTCACTAGAAACCCCAACGAAGAAAGAGGCTATGGAGGAGTGCAGAATCGGGGACTATTGATACCCTAGTAAAGCACCAAAACATACAGCAAAGCTTCCTGATGTGCATTTCTGTGCCTATACAGAAATGGGATTCGGATCTGCCAACCCAGCATCTTTGCTAAGGGCAAAATATCTTCAAACAACAATGAAAATAATAATAATAAAAAAATTTAACAAGTTAAAACTTCAAATTAATCAGTTACTAAGTTTCGGAGTATTAGGGAATATATGCTCAGTCATCTCCCACATTGAAAAGAAAGCTCCTTTGGAGTTTGACAGAAATCACTGCAGTTCTCAGCTAAAGAAATAAGTAGAGAGCAGGGGAATTAACAAAAGAATAGCATGTGAACCCACTAGCTTTTTTTTTTTTTTGGTTTGTAGACAGAATTTAGACTTCTGTCTGCAAGACAACCTACCTTTCATTGTATATGATTACCCTGGGAATGCTGAAGTATAGGGCAAAAAGGTGATCCCAGTACACCAGATATGGAGGTGAAAGAAGGACATACTCTTCCTGTGTCATCAGAACAGTGAGGTGACCTAACACCAATGATAAAATTAGCAAGAGAACTCATTCTTTAACTCCATTACACAGTAGTTTAAAAACTACAATATATCCATAACAAAGATATTTTTCCACTGTCATCAGTACAAATTTTGAACTAGAAGAACAGCTAAAATTATAGGTAGACCAACAGGACTGCTCAGAGTGCACATATACTCTACTGAGTAGTGGCTGTGCCACAAGGGAGGCCTTCAGAGAGACCTTTCAAAACTCTACAGCTTATTTTCCTCACTTTCCAGATTTTGGTCAGCCCCAGCTCAACGATGATCATCCAAATCTCTCACCAGCTATTAGAATCAGTTCAGGAAACAAAATGTATTTCCAAGGTGAATGGCTTTTAATGTATTTAAAAATTTTTTGATAACACCACCTACAGCTGCTACTGCTATACCAGAATCCTTTTCCAAACAGACTGTGAACTATTTGGATAACCCACCAACTCCGTGCTTCCTGCAGAGGTCTCCCAGCACTATTAAAGCTGGTTTAGTTCTTTTTAACAAGTAAAACTTAGTAAGATTAATTAATAAGCTAACTTAAAATGATAAGTAGTATCACAGAAAAACTAGATAATTCCTGGACTTACACATCCACCTTCACATTAAGTCCTCCTTAAAGATATCAAATATAAACCAAATGCTTAAAGATTTAAAGATGTCAAATGTGAACTAGAAAAAAACCCAGTTACAATATTGTTATTTTTCTTTGAACTAGGAGGACAAAAGTGCCACTGTCAAGTTTGGGATTAATCAAAATTCCACAGAAATTTTTTGTCCGCAAATTGGAACTTGGAAAATTAGTTGATTTGTTTTGTCTATCATAGTTCAAACATTTCTAATTATGATTTTTTTTAATTAAACTAGAATTTTATATTGCTATATGGCAAGCTTAAAGCAAAACTTTGCTCAGACACAGCTGCTGCCAGATTGTCTTAAAACTTCCATTCCATGCAAACCAACAGCCATCTATCTGGTGTTATCAACCAGATTAAATTGTTAATTAAACAAATGCAAATCATGCTGTAATCTACCATGCAAAGCAAACTCTTTGTGCCTTAATATGCAGCTATTTTGTCCCACGATCCTTGTTAAACAGAGATATTATTTTTGAACACTTTTCCTGTCAAGTTTCAATATAAACTTCAAACACGATGTTATCTTTCATTTTCCACATGGAAATAATGTCTAAATTTACGCTCCAATTTATATTTCTAAAAGACCTTCTAATTCAGCAGCTATCCTGCTCCCATTCTCACAAGCTCCTGCTTGCCCATCACTCTCTGATTTGGGGCCCTCTCACATGTCTTTTGAAATATCCAACTCTTCTGTCTCTACCAATGTTCCTTCATCAATTACAGCTTTAGTATCTTCAAAGAAACCTTGCGGGTCACTTATCATGGCCTTCCCACCTGAGTCCATGAAAACTGTCTTTAGACAAGCTTTCTAGCTTTTAACATACACTCCCAGATGGCTTCTGCGGTCCTGCACCACCCTCCTTCTGTTCCCCAGACAAGAAGGGAAACCCGAGCAAGAGAAGCTGCACAATATCCCTTTCATCCCCACAGTCACCTTAGATCCCAACACTGGAATTCCTAAAGAGGAAGCACTCACTGCAGGTAAGGTAACACGGAAGGCAGGAGCTAATGAGCTGGGAAAGGGTCTTTACAGTTGTGGATGTCACCAGAAGGACCCACTAGCCTAGGATTCACAGGCCCCATCTTTCCTGGGCCACCTGCCCTCCTCAGCCTTGGTTAACTCTCAGAACCTACCCTTTCCCATTGATCCCCAGATCTATTATCATCAAAATTAGGCACTTACTATGACTAAAAAGAATTTTCACTTGTATTATTTCAGTCAATGAGTCAACATTCTCTTTTCCTTTCTTAACGCCAGGCTTGGGTTCACAGCCCTCTTTTCCCTCTGTGTCCTCTGGCTGGCAATTCTCAAGGATTTTAGACAGTGTTTCTGTACTTGTGATTCTCAGATTCTCCCTCTGTCATCAACCTTTCTGCCTCTGTTTAGTCCCAGTGCTCAAGCTGCTGTCTGGCATCTCTTCCTGGAGATTTTTTCATCAGTTTATGCTAGCTGAAGTGCAGAGTTGCCTTGATTTAGCCTCACTTTCCCATTTCTCATTCATAGCCGATACAAGTAACATACTCCCATTCCTACTGTCTTCCCTCCTTTTTCCCAAGGGCTGCACACAAATAGCACCAGGTTCCAGGCCTTCCTTCTTCTTCACCACCTTCAAGACCAGTCTGTTACCATTTTCACAGACAAATCTGCTGATTAGACCTCTTCGGAATGTCCTACCAAAGCTACTGCAAAGTTTTCTTCTTTGCATCCCAACCATGCAACACTCTTTGCAAGGAAGCTGCAGGTGACCAAACACCTCCTCTCACAAACCTGAGCACACTGATTGCTCCTTAACAGTCTTCCACATGTTCTTCCCCTGCTGTTCTCACACATCTGAATTTCTGTCATACTTTGAAGTTCAACCTAACTGCATTCCCCTGGTCTGCCCTCTTCTGTTGAGCATCATGTTGTCCCTACCACTTGTGCACTCCATCAGCATTCCCTAACCACGTACCCTCCAATTGTATGTCTCACCACCCTATCCATTCATCATGACATGACCTCCCATGGTCAATCCGAAAAGGCTCAGGTCTCCAGGCTCTCCCATGAGATGCTGGCAGCAAATAAAACAAAATAACAGAACATGTCTACATACCTCTCTTACTTCCCTTCCACACAATCATCTTCCTGCTGTTCTTCAAACTCCTCACAAGACAGGAAGTGGGTTTTTTTTTTTTTTAATTTCCCTTGTCATTATTTGTGAATTAATGAGAATAAAAAAGAATATAAAACACAAACCCAAACTACAGCTTCCCACCAACACAGCTGTTAGGAAAAAAACACAAGTGAACACTAGGAAAAGCAGAGAAAAGATGGAGAAGTGGTGAAGGTGTGTGGGACTAAGTAAAAGCTCAACGTGATAGGAAGAGACACCCCTAGGCACCCCTGCTCGTGATACAAGAAATTTATGCCTAGGGAGATCTTGAATTTTGCCCTCCACCGAGTCCGGTTCACGCAGGACGAGCACAGCCGCGATCCGGGTCGCTCAGAGCCGAGCGCGGGGCAGCACCGGGACACCCACCGCTCCCGAAGGGGATCCCCGGTGCGGGAAGGCGAGCGGGGCGGGAAGGCGCTGTCCCCGCAGCCCCGGAGCCCGGAGCGGGCACCCCTCACAAGGCAGCGGCGGCGGGGGAGCGGCGGCCGCGGCGGCGGGAGCCGGGGGGCGCGGCCCGCGCTAGGACCCGGGCGGGAGCGGCGCCTGCGCGGCGGTNAGCCAGCACCGGCGCCGCGCAGCCCCGCGCACCTGTGGGCAGCGCCGGTGCCGTGATTTTTCTCTCCCCACCCCCCTCTTTTTTTCCTTCCTTTTTTTTTNAAAGGCCCTCCCCCTCCGGCACCGCAGCGCCCGCGCTCCCGGAGCATGGCCCCCCCTGCCCCTGCCCCTCCGCCGCGGCTGCAGCTGCCGCGGACCCCGAGCGTCTGACTCCAGACGGAGGAGGCGCA
>VZTJ01000300.1:1763534-1813231 GCA_013397795.1 Orthonyx spaldingii
CTGACTCCAGACGGAGGCGGCGCAGCGCCGGCAGCCACCGCCACCGGCATCGCCTCGGAGCGGCCCCGGGGGAGCGGGGCTGGCCGGGGCCCCTCGCCCCCGCGGGCCCGGAGCGGGGCTCGGCTTAGGCACCGACTGCCGCCGAGCAGCCGTCCCCTGACGGGCTTGCTGCCTGCCGTGCTTGCTTGGATGAGTCTGCGACATGCCTAATAAGAGACGAGATGGGCCAGGGCGACGAGAGCGACCGCATTGTGATCAACGTGGGAGGGACTAGGCACCAGACTTACCGCAGCACCCTGCGCACCCTGCCCGGCACGCGGCTGGCCTGGATCGCTGAGCCCGATGCCCACAGCCACTTTGACTATGACCCCCGCACGGATGAGTTTTTCTTTGACCGGCACCCGGGCGTCTTCGCCCACATCCTGAATTACTACCGCACTGGCAAGCTGCACTGCCCCGCGGACGTGTGCGGGCCCCTGTATGAGGAGGAGCTGGCCTTCTGGGGCATCGACGAGACCGACGTGGAGCCCTGCTGCTGGATGACCTACCGGCAGCACCGCGACGCCGAAGAGGCTCTGGACAGCTTTGGTGGGGCGCCCCTGGATAGCAGTGCTGAGGACGGAGACATAGATGGCACCGGAGACTCTGGTGATGGTGAAGATGAGCTGGAGATGACAAAACGCCTAGCACTTAGTGACTCCCCAGATGGCAGGTCTGGGGGCTTCTGGAGACGGTGGCAGCCCCGCATCTGGGCACTCTTTGAGGATCCCTACTCCTCCAGATATGCAAGGGTAAGCTATGCAATCAGCATCCCCAACAAAACACTCAAACCTCCCTGCGGTCCCACTTCCTCCCGGCATCACCAGGGTTCTCTCCACTGTCAGAGCAGAGCAGCCACCCATGTGTGTGGCCGTACAAAAATCACGCGGGGTCTGTGGAGATGTAACCCACACTCTCAAGCAGGCCCCATGTGTGGGGAACAAACAGACACCAAGGCCTGAGCTTGTGTACTCATGTGGGCCTCCAGAGACCCGTATTTTCTAACAGGCTCCTAAAACTCCTAGAACAGCTTGGGGCAGGGTCCCATTCATGGGCCAGAGAGATCTCCATTATACCAGGTAATTTCCCTCTATGCATAGTTTTTTTACAGTCAGACATCCCCCCGTAAAGAGAGACACCTTGTCCAGCCCTCTTACAAGCTAATGGCTCTCTCCCCTTTACGAGATGGAGAAAGGATTATGGGAGCAGGCAGTCCCAGGGGTACCAGAGGATTTGGAGAGTTTCAGTCTGGTCTGGAAAGGGAGTCAGTGCCTTTCTCTTTTCTCATACATACCAAGTTAAATATTTATGAACATGCTGCTCTGAAAATGGGTAATTCAGCCGCTCACTTGCCTCCTCACTCTGTGTCTTTTTCCCTTGTGGGAAATGCAAAGTCTTAATCAGAGGAAAGGGTTTCATTCATGTAGAAGGGACACTGTGTTTGACAGGTTTCTTGCCTGCTACTGAAGGACAACTCCTCCCCTCCTGGTGCCTGCGGTTGTTTTGGAAAGGGAATGCACACTGGTGCATTTCACAGCATAGATGTGGATAAAAATGGTCTGTAACAGTCATCCAACTCCTTTAAGTAGGCACCTCCTCATGCTATGAGGATAATTACATTAATTAGGGCCCGATTCTGCTCCTGAAATCAAAAGTACTGAAAACATTTACTTCAGGAACAGCAGCAGAATTAACTCCCAAGACAGTCAATTTGATAAGTAGGAAAGCAGATGGAGGATAGTGCCTTCACAAAGAAATTGGTTGGCATAGGCTTTACTCTTCTTTTAAATGTACTTTTGTTATAGCTTAATTGCTGCCAGCCCTCGGTAGGGATGAGTGGTGCCTTGGTGGGGGAGGATGATCGGTGTTCCTGAGAAGGATCAAAGAAATGAGATCAGATTAGAGAGAAAACTGGATGGATGGAGAAAAGAGAAGTGGAAATGCAGGGAGCAGGGAGAGGGGAGCTGGCCATGTATGAATGGGTGGTGGAATAGCAGCTGCCAGAGACTTTGGGTCTGAGCAGAGATCCCAACAGGGAGACACCAGGTCTGCAAACTGAATGAATGGGAAAGATGGAACAGAGCCTGGAGTTATATCTTGCTGTATTCTAAAGAATCTTGCTTGCATACCCTGTGGGGACTTCCTCCATGAACAAAGAAGTTCATGTTTTAAATGAATTCCTTTAAACAGCATGGGGGATAAAGGAATAATAAAATACTTACCACAAGATGAAAAGATGATGCTGTTGTATTGCAGCTTTCAAATCCCTGATTTCTGCCAAGGGAACATGGAAAGGGAAAGGCAAGGCTGGAGGGTATCCTTCAAAATGCTTGGTTTCCATTAATCAAGCCCAGTGTTAGCAGGTAATCTGAATAGCACATCTCTCCGGTACTCAGGAATCTGTCAGTAAAATCTGTGGTTCAAAAGCCAAATGGATAATGTTGTCCCCAATGAAAAGGATACAGAGGCTAAAACACCCTTTTGCTTGGAGGCATTATGATATTTTAAGTGAAGGACCAAAATTTATAACCAAAGTTAAGAGTCTTTGTGATGCACAGGCTGGAATTCTAGGAGGATATAAATTCTCTAAGGGTGTTTTCATTTAGCAATAGGTGTTTTATAAAATGATTTGTGTTTGTTGGGGTTTTTTTTTGGAGTGGATTATGTACCATTTATACACAATCACTTGTGCATACCTGTTAGAATTCAACTCCTGACTTATCTCTAACTTGTTCTTTCCTTAAAGGATTGTTAAAACTAGATAAATATGAGTACACTGAATATTTCCTGGGTTAAATATGATTCTTTAACTTGTATCTATGGAGACGTAGGCCACATGCATTAATATTTTGAGTGAAGGAAGATGGCTTTCATCATCAACACATGCACACACTGTCCATTAAGAAGACATTATAAGACACTTAACATTTCCTAATAAAAGCCATACATCATGGTTATGGATGTAAAAAGAGATGGGAGTTTGATTTATTCTCCTGTAACCTAACACAGGCATTGCAAAAAGACCTCAAGCTCACAAAAGCTAATTTATAGTAAAATAATTGATAACATCATGAGCCAGTGAATGGTATATTAAGACAATCATTGGTAGGGTCAGGCAACAAATCCACCGTTACCCCAATTCTAATTGCATACAAACTGCAATTCAGTTGTGCAAAAATCTAAATTCATATTGCCATTTCGTCCAAAAAAAAAATCACAAAATTTTCTCTTCCTAAATGGAGCTGGGACCTGTACTAAGGGTGGTTATTATACACATTTGATGTTTACATACAGCACCAAAATGCATGTCAAAATAACATCTCAATGTAAGCATCAGTTTATATAACCGTTATAGTGTTACACTTGGGCAAGTAAAAGGAGTGCAGTCTCTGAATATTAAGATTAAATGAAAATCTGCATATCTGTATAAAGCAAGATCCTCTGGACTGTATCTGGTACGCTAGATCAGTGAATATTTCGGAACTGTCTATGGAAAGCTCAGCATTTACTCAAATCCAGCCATTCTTGGAGGATTTTGATGGACACTGCTTGCAAATACAAGTACATTTGACTGTTTTGCTTCACCTGCACCTGACTCATACTAAATTACTTCTGATCTCATTGTAGACAGCCAGGGAAGACTGGAAGTGCACTTGCGTATGTCAGGCAAAATCAGCTAACTCTGCAAATTTTTTTTTTTCTTAACTTTCTTGAATTAAGCAAAGCTCCCTGTCACTAATCATTTGTCTTTAGGTGCAACATAGTCAACAGTTGCTTGTTAAAACAATAGTGGCTGATTTTAATTGAAGTCTAGTTTTCTGCATGGTAATTTCTTAAATAATGTAGTTCTTTCTAAAAAGAGGAAACACTTCCAAAATTGCATCATCTTTTATATCTGTAATAAGAAAAGATAGCTTGTTTTAAATGACAGATTGCCTTAGACACTTATCTTAGTAAGATAAAGGGATATTACACTTCTTAAAGAATCCACATTTGGATATTAGAGGCAAAGTCTGGTACCTGGAGGTCTGAACAGAGTAACAGACAAGGTGATGGAAAAGATTCAGGGATCCAGGAGGATTGTCAAAAACATCTGTCCAGACAGCTAAATATCACTAAATATACACCTGAACTGGCAAGATGTTTCTTTGAAGCTCATTAGAACTGTCTTTTGTGCATCATCGGACAACTTTGTAAGTTTATTTTTCCTAAGTAGGCACAAAGGGGGAAATAGAGTCACCCAGAAAGCTACAGAGGTACTAAGCTAAAGCAGAGGAGAGTTACATTGTAGTAGAGTTCCTGGTCTCTGTACTTACTATACTTCATAGGTCCCTCAGTACACAAACATGTGAAAAATATTTTCTTGGCATCCTCTCTCCTTTATATTTATGTCTGGTCGTGCTGTTCTTCCACTAGCAAAGCTCCCACTGACTTCCTGGGGAGTTTGGCCTGCAGGTATTTAACACATTTATTCCCCTTCCTCCTCCTCCTCCACAGCAGGATAAGGTTGTGTTTGTATTAATTCACATTCCTTGGGTTACTCAGTGTTTGGGAAGAGGAGCTTTCAGCTGAGATTCTGCGCTACTGCTCACATTCAAATTGGACAGTTAAGCTTTATTAATGAACCCTCAGGAAAGCTTTTGTAGTCCTTCCAAACAACCATTTTTACTGTTTTTAAATAAAAGCTGGTTGGGGTCCTGTGGAAAGTCCTCAACAGCTTGACTTGCAATCCTGGCATATGCTGTACCGCTTTGATCTCTAAGAGGAAAAGCAAAACTCTCACTCACCCTTCTCTCATGTTTTCCCTTCACATCCTGCAGAAGAATCTGCTTTCCTCAGTGGGTGACTTTTGAAGGACGAGTTTCTGACACTGAGAAGGAGACAGGAAAAAGGATAGTGGTAAAGAGATGAGAAAAAGGTATTCCCCAGGGATTTCTTCCATCTTTCTTTTGTACATTCAAGAGCATTTCAACCTTGCTGTGTTCATTTAAACTGATTTTTTCTCTCTATAAAGTACAACTCACAGGTATAAAAAGGCTTATGGGAGCCTAGTTCCTGAATAACCACACTGTCTTGAGGATTAGAGGCTGGGGCGATTCTACTCATTCCTTCCCCCTGGCCAGCACGGCTAAGCTCAGGAATTGAGGCAGGTATCAGGGAGTGGGAGCAGATACTCATCCTTCTTCCTGAGGGGAGCTTATCCCACAGAAGTCTGTTGCGGGACAAGGCTTGGCACAGGAGCGCTCCACAGACAGTGGGCTGGGGACTCCCACCAAGCATGAGCAGGCAGGGAGAGAGGGGATGAGACCTGCCACACTCGCTTCCCTCTACCCTCCTCAGGGACAGCTTCAAAGGGGCCCCAATGGAGCTGCTCTTGAGCCTTTCTGGAAGGTCTCTCCTGCAGAGGCATATCTAATCCTGCACTGAAGCTGGCTGCAGGAATTCTCACCATATACTTTGACAATTAACGAGACAGCCTAATTTTAACTGCACGCTGCATTACAGCTCTGGGAAAATGAGAATCTTTCCACATCAAATGAGGTTTCCCTTGCACTTGTAGTATAATGGAATTACAGACATCTATTAACTACCATTCTATCAGTCATTATTAATAGAGTTCCTAAAATTCCATTTTATTCCTATTTTCTCTCATCATGGAACATGTTACTGCAAATCCTTATATAACCCATTAGTGAGCATGGTAGTCTTCTCTGCATCCTGACCAAAGAAACCTTTGCAATGCCAGTTAGAAAGTGTTCACTGCTCACACGAAGTCCCACATCCAGTCCCTGTCAAATTGGTCAGGGTGGGAGCAGGTACACAAGTAACTCCTGGGAATTGTCCGTCCGAATTCAGAAGTAATGCGTTTTTAAATTACCACACACACACAAAAAAAAAAAGAAAAAAAAAATTTAAAAATATCAGAACAGCCATGCAGAATCATGACTTCACCAGTCTGAGCTGTTCAGAAACACACAGGAAGATATGGTGTCTGCCCAGAAAATCTTACAATCTCTTTGAAGTCACGATCTCACAGGGAGATGAGAGAAATCATGTTACCCACCTGACAAATCCATGGCTGCCTAGTACAGACTTAGCAGTTTTGATTCAAAGACAATCTATTTGCCTATTTCCAATTTTATTTCTATTATTCTAAAACCTTAAAAAAGAACAGCATCTGTTGCCATTTTAATTTAATTTTTTTAAATCTCACTTAATTTTAATGTTTCTAGGTTACAAAATTTACTTGATTTAGCCAAGGCTGTGATTGTATGGATCATACCTTCATATGCATACACATATATATGCCTTCCTATTGCTGCCACCTCCTACGATGCTGAGTGGGATTTCCATATGAGGAAGGACTTCAAAATTAAACCACCCCAAAATATTTCTGCAAATGTAACCGTGGTGCCACTGAAACCCATATGAATTTAGTGATTGGGTTCAGAAAGATATTTGGTCCCTTCTCTCTTTAATCCATTCCTATGTGTCTTCAGTTATTTTCTTTGCCCTTCTCCTGACATTTGCTATTTTGGTTTCAGTTAGGGCAAAAACGGCAACAAAACTGGTATTGTCTGTTGGTCTGTCATGAGACAAAGGATAAAAAGATCCGTGGATCAATTATAATATTTCTATTTTTGAACTGCTCACAAAAATGTGGTATATTAGACTATACCCAGGAAAATTATTTTTCGATCTTGTTCTTCCCTTCTGCTGTGCGGTCTAGTGTTCAACAGTATTTGTCTTTCTTATTTGTAAAAATACGTGACTGATCTGTGTATATTTATGGTAGTACTTTAGTAAAGTCTATACATACTGCCTTTCTCTTAACATAAGGAGAGATGTTAGCAAATTGGCAACAGAGGGCCCAGCCTTACTGTTATTGAAACTCAGTGCCAAAATTGCCACCAACTTCAAGGATAGAAATGGATTTTCCTGCAGTATGGTTCAGGATAACAGATTAATTGCTGTGTACTGCTTTTTTTAATAGGCACAGTGCATATTTCCATTCCAAAGCACTGAAGTGCAATAGATGTTAGCAATTTATTAGGAGCATACATATTCAAATACGTGTTTTCATAATCTTTTAAAGACATGAGCATCTTTAGCACACTGCATCAAAACATAGACCTCTAATACTGACAAAGCTCATCATGATCTTATTGGTATTTTTTACTGCAAAGGACTACAGAATACATCCCCGTTTAAACCACATGACTTCAATTAATGTTCAACTAAATCATATCCAAGTGCTGTGTTTCGTAATAAAAAGGGCAAGCAGGGGCATTCAGATTGAAAAAGTGGGCCCTAATTGATAATCAAGTGCGTAATTCTTTCTCATGCAAATACAGATTGCAAAACTGAGTTTCCATTTTGTATAAGCTTGATTTTTTGAAATTTCAGTGCATTCTTGTGGTATAAGACTAATAGAAAAGCCATTTTGAGATCTTTGCAATTGTCTTACAATTAGCTTCTCAGTTACTATATGCTGAATTTGATCTGAGGAAAGAACAGTTTAGAAGGCTGACTTGGCTTTCTCTGCTGAATATTGAATTACATAAATATGTGATTCACTCCAAATGGTACACAGAAGCGGTAGGATCGGATGAAATCAGAGAAATCTATGAATCCATGGAGAACCACCTCCTCCCCCTGGAATATAAACCAAATGCTGTCATTTCTAGAATAATTTTTACATCTCTCTCCTGTGCTCACTAAGTAACCAGATTTTCCTATCTTCACTCCTACTCCTGTAGTGATAGCTTACTCCAGGAATATCCCCGTTTCCTTCAGGCTCAGAACAAGGTACCACCCAATCCGGGTAAAGGTGAAAGGATCAGGCCCTAATTGATTTTAATTTCTTTCTGATAAGATTTATAAAACGTAACAGTGGCGCTAATAAATCATGCAATAAAAATTATGAATAAATCGCGGGCCAAGGCTTTTTGCAGTGATTGCTTATGATGTAAGACCCTTTAATGACAGTAAGTTAAAATTGCATTGTAATAGCCTTTTGTAAATGCAATAAATCTCAGGTTTCAGTGCACTGCAGACAGCCAGCAATGTGTGTGCTGCACATGGGCTACCAACACAGGCACACGCTGCTGGCACACACTTACGTAATTATGTTGATACTTCAGGAGCAGCAGTAAATCTCAGCACTGCTAGATTTACTTTGAAAAATCTTAGGTCAGGGCCACTGAGATGTTGTGACTACAAGAAATAACTTAAAATATCATACTGGCTTTTTACTTGAAAACCTGGGAGAGAATATCCCTTTTAAGGAGCAATAAAACGGATTATTTCGTTTTAAATAACAAAGACAAAACCTATTGCTACTGAGTCTTTTACTTTTCAGAGGCAAATGCAAGTTAAAACATACATCTTCATCTGCACAAACAAACCAAATTGATCTTCTTTTCTGAATTTCCTTGATCATCTACCCATTCACAAAAAAAATTAAATGTACACAGAGATACATCAACAGTTACTTAATAACTACTTGTTTTGACTGCAGAAGAGTTCCATTTGCTGCCCACGTTTGCCCTCAAAAAACATATTCTTAAATACAGAAAGATCTGGTCAGCTCGGGTTGCTCATAATTTAACATATATACGAAATTTAGCTGCAGATTTGCCTTGAAAATTCATTCCAATAACCCTGTTCTATTTTTCAGTTTGGGCTTCTTGCAATCTTCATTACACCAGTTCAAGTAACAGGTACAGACGGTAGAGGCCAGTTTTGTGATTTATCCAGTTATTAATTAAATTAAAACCCTCAGTCAGAATGCTTCAGACTTGACAACAGACCTCAAAACAAAATTAATAGGAAGAAATCTGTAAAATGCTGAGCACCTACAACCTCCAGGGGAAGAGAGGTCATGTCCTAGAGCAGAAAAGGACACAGGCAAGAAGCTAACAGACCATCACTAAAATCCCACTCCACCTTGTAGGGCATGGTTCCAACTATCACTGATTTTAGTGGGATCCAGCCAGAGACCTGTGCAGACCTATTTCAAGTAAAGTTTTTCAGGACAAGGACAATTGTGTAATTGCCACAACACGCAATGCAAAAGGGCTTGCCTTCACAGCAGCCTTTGATCTCTACTCTGAAAACACCACAACATGATGTCAGCCACATTGTGCTATTCCTGTTTCCCTTTTTAGCATGGATCTCCCCTTCGCTTCTAGCGTGGAGTTCTGCAAGAAATCTAGTGACAGTACGTCTTAGCACTTCTGGGAATGTGTCCCGCATAATGCAGAACTGACTTTAACTCGGGGTTTTTCAGTAAAGCACAGTAAGGACAAACCAAGAACAACCTGACTGTGCTGTGATAGCTCAACCAATACCTGGACTGAGGCACCTGCTGTGGGGTGGTGTTTGGTTTTCTGGTTTTGGGGCAGTAGCAGATCAGCTTAGGTCAGAATTTTGCTTAAGCAATACTGAAATTTAGTGTTCTGTTGTTTTGTGTCCAGTAGATAGGAGTTCACTGTCTATCCTACCAAGAAGTCCCTGAGGTGCTAGTGATTTTATTAAAAGACCTAATGTAAATTTCAAAACCGTATAGATTACTTAAAATGTTAGTTATGTCTAAGCAGCAGAAAATCAATAGTGCAAAAGTGCATTCACTGTTCGAAAGAATCTTTTGGAGAACCTGCTCTGCTAAGCAAAGAAGCTCAGTTTTCACTGTGTCAGTGGCATAGACTACAGACAAATTAAAAGTTTGAAATTCAGTAAAAATTCTATAGCATCTTCAACTCCAAACCACAAATTTATCTTCATGTCCATACTACCATCAGCTATAGGAATTCTTAAAACCATGCATTTACTGTTTTTAAAGGATAGCTCAATTAGGACAGTAGGGTAAGCCTTTATTCTTACTAGGTGATTTTTAACATTCATTCAGAACATTCCCACATGTCCTTAGATGTGTACACAGACATGGTGGAAATTTACAAGAAAGCAAAAAACACAACCCTAAAAAAGCACTCAAACCTCAGATTGGGACAAATTATTGCAAGCAACTGAATTAATGCAGTTTATGGAGTGAGCATTTGTTAGAAGATCTGACCAAAGTCCTCCTTGCTTGCCTATGTTAGCTCTGAAGGATCCTCTCAGGGGGAGCATCTGCAGCATGACAGTAGTGCAAATGCAGGTCACACACATATAGCTCAGCAAATGCACATTTGCAGTGGCACAAGCACACAAACACCACATTTTATTAGCTCAGTATGGCACATCATTTGGGTATGCTTCAGCCCTTCTCGTTTTCTATGAATTTTACTGTGTGTGAAATCATACAAGATGTTTCACCTCAGTACATCATTTTCAAAATAGAGAAACAAAATTTCGCAGGTTACTTGCTTTGCACTTTTTCCTCTCTCCCTTACTATATGTTAATACAGTAACTAGCACAATAGAGTTATAATTTCTGTGACACCTCTAAATGCTTGTACTATAAAAACAGCAAGTTGACAGCATCTAAAGGAAGACTTGACACTTTATTCAGACGTAGTGTTTTCCAAACCAACCTGGACTGCAGCAGAAGATCACCCAAGGCCATGATCCTTCCAAAGGTGCAGCATGTGCATGAGCTGTGGTGGTCAGTGCACAGACAGCAGGGCTTCTCCATCACCACCTTCTCCATTGCTCCTGCATCCAGGAAATACAGCAGTCATTTCCTACATCTTCACTTCTGAGGGCAGACTCATGAAAGGACGTCACCATATGAGTTCAAACTTAGAATTCCCAAAACACTAACCCTGCAGCTGGAATTTTTTAAAATACATATTAAAATTTCCCAGTGCCTACAGTGTTGTTTCTGCCTGTGCCCAAAACTGCCTTAGTACTGTTGGCAACTACCTGATATCAAAGCCTTGTTGATGCCCATAATTTCCCTTCACTAATAGGAAAAATAATTTAAATGTACTTGCCAAATACCTATTGAATATAAGCTGTTTTCAAAAACATACTCAAATAAAAACCTGAGATATTTGTAGTGTGAAACAATTTCCTGGATGCAATAATCTAGTGGCTAGAGTTTTTTGCTTATAATGTGAAATTTCAAATTCAATCTTTTCCTCCAACTGCACAATTTCAAATTTTCATCCATCTCTGCTTGGGAGCCCTCCCCACTTCACAAAGATGCATAATCCAGGCAGATAGTGAAGGTGATCCAATTTGACAAACCAATATATTGGGGAGATGGCAAAGCAGCATTTCCCAATAATGTGGAAGTAAGAGGCTGTTCCTCTCTGGTAATTCTGGGCTACTGAATTCAGCAAGATCAATAGCAGAAAACAGATATACGTAGTGGCATTACCAGAGGTGGTCTAACGTTGGCAAATGACAAGATTTTATTTTCAGTCACTCACTTGTTGGAAGCCAGTTCCTGTTAGGAAAAAACCATATGTTGTCCTCATGCATTGGACTCTAGGGTGAGCCATGTGCAATGATTTAGGGATCTCTGTGCGGCCCCTATGGAGAAGGAATGTGCGAAATGCACAGAAAAGCAGGAGATGATAAGCAGAGTAGATGATATGCAGAATTAGAGAGGACTTTTTCACCTCTGAGCAGAGTCTGAGCAGTTCTGCACGGCTGCAAAGCGAGCTTCAAAGTCAGTGTGAGGACACATCACATAATTTGTTTTGAAAAGACCTACGTTTCCCAGGGCTATCAATCTGTCACCTTTCAGTCGTGCCATGGAAATACAAGCATTCTTAAAATCTCTGAAGGCTGCCTTTTCATCAATATTTTAACATAAACATTCTTTTAATTTAAATGGAGATTGATCACTTACACTTTATTGCTTTTTAATAAAAAAGCATTATCACCATTAAAGGAAAGTGATCTCAATTAAACTATTGCCACGATAAATTTAACTTAGAAAAGCACTAGAAGAAGTCTTTGCTAGATCAGAGCCTTTTAGAGCACGTATGCTTGGTTCTGGTATTAACAACCAACACAGAAATGATCAATGGACATTCTAGCCATTACATTCACTGCCTTCGTGATACACTCAAAACTAGTTCAAAATCCTACTGGAAACTGTGAAGGGTATATTGTTAAATACCCCTCTCTGTTGTAACTTACCTTATATAGGAAGACTTGCCAGAGGCACTAATGAAGCGGAGACAGTTTTGCAGTTTTACCATCTGTCATCAAATCTACTCCTGCTGTAACAGAAACACAATTGTATTAGAATTTGGAAGCGACAAACATTGAAAAAATTATTTTCTTTCATAGTTTAAATATCTCTGCTGCGTAGTCCAAAGACCAAAATGTTTGGACAATTAATAAAACATCTCAAGGCTGCTTTAATTAAAAAACAAGATACAGCAAAAGAATAGTGATAGAGTTGAACGTAACCACAACACAACAGAGAAGTATAAATAAGAAATCACATTATTCCACAGCCTTCAGGTTTAGACTTTTATTCAGGATAACACACCCTATTTTTATATCCTACGGGAAAAAAAAGTCAACAAGAAAAAACATTTGAAATGTGAATGTCATTGAAAAAATTTAAAATACTCCATCTACACTAGCCAGTATGTGATGATTGTAGAGTGCTTAAGAACTGCATCCTCCTAACCCTCTTTCTAAGTAAGGACCTTCAGGGTAAAAACTCCAAAGAACACTACAGTTTAGCTTCACTTATGTGCACTGGACTAAAAATGAACACTTAATATTTATGTGAATCACTGTCAGTGTCAAGTGAGATGAAGCTTATAAAAATAGATCCAAATCAGAGAATGAGCTTTAAGACTCAGTGGGTAAATGCCTCTTTACGTACGGTATTATTTATAGATATTTTTTAATCTGTTCTGTCATCTTGTCTCTTAAATTATTAGAAAGTAAGAAAGAAGGAACTATGGCAAATGCAGATGAAAGAGAAATGTTACTGGGAACTGTGGCAGGAATATGTGCAAAAGCCAGGAAGTTTAAAGCTGTGCTCCTAAGCCCCTTGCTTTCTGTGTGTTCTGCATGAAAACAATTCCAGCCTATTTTGCAACTAAATATGTACTATTTTAAACTAACTGTGCTGTTGAAATAGGAGGAATGGTGTTTTCAAGACTCTGTTTGGCACCCAAAAGACCTGCTACCACATCTGTAAGCAAACTAACCACAGGCTGGTTTCAGGTGTTGGGCTGAGTCTTGTCTCCGTGGTCTCACAAAGCCTTTGACAGCCTACATTAATCAAAGTCCCCTCTAGATATAAAAGTTGAGCTCACCAAGGCCACAATAGACATTTCAGCGTTGGATCCCAGTTTGTGTAGCTGTCTTCGAAGTCAATGACAACTGCAGACGGTCTCTAAATTGATCCCCAAAGGTTCTAAGCATTAAAAACTTAAAATGTCGTCGTGGTCACTTTGTGCATCTATTTATCATCATCTGAGAAGGAGACTGCCAGTACTAATATCGTCCTGCAGCAACAATGTTCTGTGAATCTTGACCATTTATGAAAATACTTTTAAAAGCTTCTACAAAAAGGACAAACTAGAAGGAAAATATGATTAGAATTTGAAGCAAGTATTCAGTTGAAGGGAAAAATACTCAAGACAATTAGGATGACGGTCACCTTGTAAGAAAATTCAAAGGAAAGAGGCACATCCACAAGGCTTCTGCTGGGTTCTTGCAAACAGGGGAATGTCGTGTTTCACATGTAGGAATCTGGGGAAGTCACACTTACTTTCATTCTGCTTGCAGGTGGAGAACCTTCCTTTGAAGCAAGTGAAGCCATTTCTTCCTTTATACAGAGACTTACATTACACAACCTCTAACAGACAGGAAATAAAACTGGATAAAGCAGGCAGCTACTCTCTTCCCTGGGTTTACGTGGTTATGGAATACTGCACAAGGGGATTATGTATCCATAGGTTTTTGCTCTGACCATTCAGGTATCATTTTAAAAAGCACCAACATGAAGTGATTTTTGTACTCTCTTCATCCAGGTAGGCTTTCATTGTCTGCTGAGAACAACACACAGAGCTGCTCTTTGATTCAAAGGCATTTCTTGCAAATATATGCTTTTCCTGCTCTTGACTTCAATAGCCAGATCTAATTCAGATCAGTGAGAAATTGCATCTAATATTTTTGTTCTAATTGTCCTAAATCTATTTTAGAAGTGAGATGTACATGTTTACAGGCACAAGAATTGCAGTAAATTTAAGCAGAGGTCATAGATGCGAATGTTAGGAATAACTGGTTGTTTGGGTTTTTTTATTGCCACAAGGATATCTGAGGATATTGTTCATCCCAGTAGTCAACCTGGTTTTGTTTAGCAATGTCAGTCTAACAGATGCAATTTCCACTTATGAGAACTGTGGGCACATCATTAATTTTAGTAACTGCAAAACTTATAGTAGAAATACTTTCCTGTGACATCCCATGCTCCTCACTTTGACAACTGCAGAAAATAAAAAATAAAAGAGAAATTTCTGCCATGAGCTTGTACAACTGTCCAGATACAGCAGTAGTTTAGTCTGAAAAGCTGTAGTGTACACAGATGGTAAAAGGCTCAGAAATACATCCAGAAATTATGTGCGAAAACTACAGTCACAAGCCTTGCACTGCGTTTATTGAGAGACCAGAAACTGTATTTCGACAGGAATATCAATAAGAGCTTGGATTCAAATGAAAAAAAATATTTTCCGTTTACTACCTGTACTGCATAGGTTACTAGCTGTAATCAAGAAAAATTTCAGGATGAAGCTCTCAAGCCGCATAATTCCAGATAACACTCAGTGGAGTCCTGCTATTAAAATGCCCACAGGCCACAAAAATGCTTTTAAGCCGACTTGGTAGCCCAGATTACAAATTCTAGTTAACAAAATTCACCACAGAATCGCAGCTTAGGGTAGAATGCATTCTTTTTTTTTTTTAATACATCTGCCTTCATCAAAATGCTTAGTGGTCACTTGTGGTTTTCAATCTCCCATTATCCTGAAGCAGCGACTTTTTTTTTTTTTTTTAAACACACAGACATGAGCCAAAAGTAAAGTCACCATGCTTGTCACCAGCCCCTCTAACATTTCTTGCACAAGGTTATTTGTCTTTCCAATTCAGCTGCTCATGAGAGTTGCACGGAAGGGAAAACATCCATAACTTGATCTTTTTGGAGGTTTGCATTTTTGGAAGTTTTGCGGATGATGTTTAGAAAGCCTTCTCACAATACACAGACTTTTTGGCTAAGAAAGAATATGGTATGTATTCCACAGTTTCAGATCTAGGGCTGGACAAATAAATATAGATACATTTTGGCAACAAAATAATTTTTCCTCCCATTTCTCCCCCTCCTCTGAAATAACATTTATTTAAAGCTTTTCCCTTTTCTCCATAAGAAAAATCCCAAAATTTCCCTTCTCTCCCCTCACAGTGACTTAATAAAAAAGTGAAAATGCAAACGGTAGTCAGAAAAAAAGAACAAAGCAGCAAAATTAAGAGGGAATGACCAGGAGATAAAAAGGATATAACTTTCTGCACAATATTTTGCTAAAATCTTTAGGGAAGAAAAAAGCCTTGCTTGTTTGAAGTCTGAAGGACAAATATGATGAACCTTGTTGAATATTTTCAAGGAAAAAAGGATCTTCTTTTTTTTTCCCAAATTGCTTTTATAATTTCCATTGAGTTGTTTACAAATACACATCCATCTTCTTGCAGTCCTTCAGCTTGATTGAGGTGAGGGGTTTTTGTTTGGTTAGTTTTAATTTAGTTGGGAACATAAACAGCTTTCCATGTAGGTCAGAAAAAAATACCTTCAAATGATTCTCAACCTGGCACTGTGTTTTTTTAGCCTTTTCTGGACATGAAAATACTCTCACTTTTAGAAACATTAACATCTTCTTGTCCTCCTGATAGTTCCTCTTTAACCCAGAGACTGTGGCACCAGTTCTGGGTTTTAAACAGCATTTTAATCATTGCTGAATAGCTGCTCTCCTGCTCACATAGCATGGGATGCTATGCAGTGGAGGAACTGCAGTCACCATCAGACGTGAGAAGGACACTCTCCTGAAGTGGAACTGCAGAAAATAGTGGTTGCAATATAAGCAGTGAGAAGGAAAATGCCTGGAATAGGATGTACCTCCTAGAAACAGGAGATGGAAGGAGTCTTCAGAACTAGGAAAACAAATCACTATAGGGAGAGGGAAGTCTCACCCCTCAATGTTCACTGGACATGGAGGGACAAATAGAGTTAGGACCCTGGAAAGGGAACACAGGATGACAAATCAGCAGCTTACTAGCAGAGAAAGACTGTCAATGGTTTGAAATCTCAGATTGTGGCCACTTACAGCAAATCCTTTTTCAGCAAGGTGAGAAGAACTTCATCAGAATAATTCAAATTAGTTACCTTCTGCATGTGCTGCAAGCAAGAAAGCAGCCCTCATGAGAGCCCAGGAGGAAGGGAGTCTGCAGTAAGAGATTTTGTGGTCAAAAGAGCAGATTTTGCTGTTACAAGTTTGCCAAAGAATTAAAAAAGGATTAGGCTCCACGTGAAAAGCTTTATGTATCATCACCAGTGCTAATTCTGGAGAAGCCTTTGCTGTAAGGACACGTGAGGATTTTGGACAGCATGTTCTGATGCAATTATTTTCTTCTATGAAGGTTGGCACACCTTGATGGCTGGCACAAGACTGGGCAGGACAAAAAAAGAGAGAGAAAGAGGCCAACTTCATCATCTTAAGAGCTCTAGAGTGGACATTTCAGCATTCTGACCTAGCCAAACTACCTTCTCCACTCAGGAGTCCTGCACAAGAATTATGTCCTTCACCTCACACACAGACTCTTTTCAGCTGTGATCCAAGACTAAATGGGATTTCAGGATAAAACAACAACTGGCTTAAATATGTAGGGCACTTGTGGAAGTGAGAGCATGCCACAGGCACTTGGTCTGTCAGACTAAAAGATGCTGTGCTGGTCTCAGCAGTGGTCCTCATGAAGGAATTATTCTGGTTATCCTCGTTCAGCTCTTCATCCTTGTTTGATCACATTAATTAAAAAAAAAAGTCTAGAATAAATGAGCAATTTTTAATTGAGAATATTTGCTGTCTAATGAAAAGCTGTGGCTTGTTAATGTATTCTGTTCACTGAGGACTCCAATAGGAAAATATGTGTAAGATTCAGTGGTAGATACGGTGATGGAGTTGATGCAACAAGGAGATAAGGTAGCAGACAAAAGTGTTATAATCCTATGTGGGAAGCCCAGAAATGCACCAGCCCTTGATACGACTTCAAATGAGACTTCTGGCAAGCCACAACTTCTTGGTAATGATTTATATCTCTAATCAGTATAATAGAACATTATTTATCTACCTCTTCTGGGTATTGTAGGGACTAACAGTTGCACTGTAATTTGCAGATAAGTTGGAGCCACTAGATGAATTTTCACTATCATGTTTTCTCCAAGCAGGTGAAGTGAGGACACCTTGACACAAAAGGAACCAAAGTTTTCTCAAAATAAATTAGAGAGATCAGAAGGCGATTTTATCTTTGCTTCATTCTGATTATTCAGCATTTCTCAGTAAGATTGACAGTAAATGAGAAAACAAAGCTTTTGCGGATCAGGGAGGTAAAATCTAGTAACATTTAACACTGCATCTACAAAACAACAGTTTAAAATCCACAAAATTATTTCTGCTGTTTCACATGAAAAATTAATGCTCCCAGCAGATTGTGCCTAACAGACTATTGACAGATCTAATAAATAACTTTTAATTAAATAACGACAAAATTTAAATATATATCTTCTCAAATAGACATTTTAAAACAAAAACACATAAGTTTAAACACTAACATGCTTAACCAGGCCCTGCATTTTAACTGGCCCTGGTTTGTAGCAATCCCATAAAGCCAGAAAATAGCCCCTTGTCTCCATAAACTGTGTACTCTGACTAGAGGTTTTGAATGGACGGAGCAAGTTATACATCAGCCCCTGAAGCGCAAAAGAATGAACCTTTGATTTTTATCTTGGCTGTTGTCAGAAAACACATCGCCTCCCCAGAGCAGGCAGACTGAGTATGAGCTGAGAGCTGTGTCTAGCAAAGTGGGTTTCTTCCAAGAGACCAGCACCCCACGGAATAAGATGCCAGAGCAGATGCTGTATGTGCTGAAGCCTGACATACGCTGTGGCTCCCTGAGCAATCACAGCATGGCACAAAGCAGAGTGGGAGCACTCACCTTTTCCTCAGCTGGGCTGGCTCTGCCTCCAGGATCATCGTTATGTTACAAGACCTCTGACACAAAGGCATCAGGCAGATATTGAAGATGAGCTAATCACTTCCCAGGGAAACATTCAGCCAGAAGTGGCAGAGGTAGTGTTACAGATCAGGGGGAAGGCAGAGAAATCAGGAGAGACATGGCAAAATGACATGTGGACCTCTTCTGGCAGTATGCTGGGACAAGGAGTAGCCCAGTTATTCCCCTGGAGACTCAGGGAGCAAAGCAGATGATAAAACAGTTGCACATCTGCTTTGCAGATGCCAATGTCTCTGAAAATGCCCTTTGATTGGAATGCAGACCAGAGAGTGTATTGCAGATATGCGAGCAGCACAGGACTCTCCATTGTAATAATCTGGTAATCCTTGCTATAGGTGAGCAGAAAATGGCTGGGTGCCTTGGGCATTGCTCAGGGGCCATTGTGTTCCTCAAAAATATGTACTGCTTTTGAAGGATTAATTCTACCTCATATTTACCATGGATTTATTCCTTATAGCACACAGAGATGGCCTGAAATCGCTTATATCATTACCTAATTCAAGGGATCAAAAGTGTCAAATTTGACCTCCCTGTTCTTTTTTCTTGAGTAATTCCTGAAGGGAGCAGTAATTACTCCTTTTCCAAATGGAATAACATCAGAAAGCTTCTGGAATTTCAACCAAAAAAAAAAAACCCCAAAAAGCAACCAAAACCGAAAAGCCAAACCAATAAAACCATTTCTTTCTCCTTCATTGTTCATTGGTTATAATTAATGTGAAGTTAATCAAAACTCAAAGCAAAATGAGAAAAAAAGGTCAAAAAGCAATTATATTAGAAATAAGTTCCCCAGCCAGGCTTTAGCTGTGTGGCAATTTCAGTACTTATGCAACCACCATAGAATTTTCTGGGTCTGAGTTTTTACTTGAGAAGCCGAAACTTCTTACCAACCAATCCCTTCAGGTCCAAGCCCAAGAACTTTTTTGTCATGGGGGGGGGAGGAATGAGCTTCCTTCACACCCTCAGCCCCCTCAGATGCCACCACTGCATGACAGAGGAAACTATCAGGCACCTTCCTGCTTACTGCAGATCGACTCAAGGACACTTGGAATCATCCGGGAGACACTGCCTCATAGCACACAGCCCTTGCAGGGAGAAATCCTCTGGGGAAATAAGTTTATGGTAGATTTCATACCGTGCCAGGTTAACAGCATATGTATCCCTGTCCTTTTAGCACAGGTTGGAAGGAACAGTATTTGCTAAGGCTACATAGCCCAAAAGCGTACTTTAAAAATACACGCTGTAGTCAGATGTCTGCTTGTAACATTTATGACTTGGCAGATTGACTCGCACATCAGGCACACATTTGATGGTTAATTTTGAGCCCTAATGCAGCAGAGCAGTCTTCTACCTGGCTGGTGTCTATCCTTTTCAAAAGGCAAAGGAGTGCATAAATTAAGTTTAAAAAGAGGTAGGCATTTTCTACCCACAGAGTGGAGTCACTGTAGGTGGATTATTATCCAGGAATACCGAAGAGGCAAGAAGTCTGATTTAACCCATTCTTTGTAATCTTCTTGCCTGCTACTGTTGTTACTGCCAACAGTCTAAAATTATCCATATGATACAATTCTTCAGGAGGTTCTGCAGCACAGCAGCTGCATTTCAGACAGTCAGCAGGAGTTAAAGCCCTAAAGAAAGGATTTTATTCTGAAATGATACCAGCTAAGCCCTGCACTAACATCCAGTTGTCTCTGCTGATGTTGGCAACTATGAGGTTGTTCCACTTTAGCCCCTCACCAGACCCTACACTACAAATGACATGTCTTAGCAGAACAGGATGAACTCTAAACCACCTTACAGATGACCAGCAGGATTTCAAAATCTATTTCTTCTACAATAGTTTTTACTACTGGGAAAACAAAAAGCAATAGTTTTCACAGTGCAAACTGAGACATTTCTCTGTCAGGATACAGGCATGACCTTTATCTGGCACAAATAAGGCATAGAGATGTTCAGCTGAATACAGCCACCTGCACTTAATCCAGCTGAGAACCTGGTCTTCAACACTGAGCTTAAAGAAAGCATTGTGAATTGTGATGAAGAAAAATAATCAGCATTGGGGCTGAGCATCCCTAAATTTCAGTGATTTGCCTACAAACTGCTGACAGTGAGCATCTTCAGAAATAGGACCTATAAGAATAGCCATAAAAGAGGAGGATTTATAAATGTGTAAGATGAGTTTTAGTTTATCTTAGGTATCCCTGTTCTACTTCAACATTTAATATTTATGCAAAGAGAATTATATTTTCCTTGTCCATAAAAATTTCCAGAAATTCAAAATACTTAACAAAAATTACTTAATCCTTTCAGCATCCCTCGTGAGATATGCAAGTATTCCTTCACTTTTCTCACAAGATGTGTGATCTGCGGCACACAAAGACCCCACTTACTTCCTAAATTAATCCAAAGAAATAATTAACGAAAATGAGAAAGATGTCCTGCCTTCCCCTGCTTAAAAAAAATTTTCACCAGACTCACCATTGTCAATAGGTCTAAACAGGTCAAAAGCAATAATACAAAAGCCAGGAGTATTTCTGCTATGTTTAGTTCCAATGAATGCTGCTCTAAGACCCATAATTCTCCCTCAGAAGGGTAGCAAAGCCTCAGTGTTTTCTGGGCAGTTGGGCATCTGTTACATCACCTTAGTCTTTTTCCATGCATACCCATCTTTGTTCTCCAGCAAACATGCAAATGGCTTAGAGTCACTGAGTGCCACCACTAAGGTGCAGGCAGGGACATGGACTTGTCCCCATCCCCTCCTGACCACACACAGGGAGGAGGCCAAGAGCTGCTGGCCAGTGCAGCCTCAAAGAGGAAAGACACCAGGCAAGGTGAGCCAGAGCCACCTCTTGAGAGGAGACAGGGGAGATAACTTGCAATGTAAAGAAAAGCTGTGCAATGTTAGTCAACAGAGCTGTTCGTGCCTGAGGGCACAAATGACAGAGGAATCCCGTAAGAGGGGAGTGTAGAAACACTTCTCTCCTCAACAGCAACATAGCACCTGCCCTTCCCACCTTCCTCCTCACCATCCTCTGCAGGTGCTTCCCTTAGTGGCTTGACCATACTGGCTTGCAAGGTGTTCAGTTTAAAACTATTGCCAGTAGACTGAAATTCTTATTTCTGTTCTGCACTACTGGGGCACTGGGCAGAATCTCCATCATAGTCAGACATCTCATACCCAGTAACAAAGAATAATGAAACATACCAGAACTCCTTCACCTTCTTTCAGCAGCCTGTGCATGGGATTGCCCAATGGTCCAATTTTAAACCCCAAACATGTAGGATCCCTTCACAGTCCCATGTTTGCTTGCAGTAATAGTTCAGTTAATTAGTTGAGCTCAGCCATCATACTGAGAACATTAAAGTTCAGGCTCCTTGCTAAACAGAAAGCTGGGCAAGGAGCCTGAACTTTCTGACTACCTTAAACTCCTGAAGCAGGTCTCTTAAACAAAGCACTGCTCAGCTCTTCTCTCGGAGTTCTTGAGAGAAATTGTTGTATTTTGTTTGATAGTTGACCCTGGTACTTGCTGGTATAGCTGTGCTGAAATTCTTATATGTGATCTTGTCAGGGCTGAAATTTTTAGTTTGCAACTATATTCACTTTGCACTCACAAAAAAAAAAGAAAAGAAAAAGAAAAGAGAAAAGAAAAAAAAAAGAAAAATTAATTTTGTTTTCCCAATCTTTTGTAACATGAATTGCGGGGAATGATTTTAAGATAACACATGAATTAAGGGCACCATTGGCATAAAACTAAATTCTGTTTCAAGACTGCCAAATGGTGCAGCTCAGGAATAGATGTAGAGATTTCCAAAAATAACATTTCTACCATGAAAAAATCACAGAAAATTCCCAGAAAAATCCCCAAAATTATTTTGAAAGCATACTACTGCCTTTATTACTTTAGTGTCCTGAGTGTTATTTATTATTTTCTTGGAGGAACGCTCAGAGGGCCCCATTACAGAACAAAGCCATGCTATGATAGCTCATTTAAGTAGGGAGACTGAGATAGTTTTCAATGATAAAATGAGCAAAATAACCTTAATTTATATAGATACATACATCCACTTACAAATTTAAACTCTGAGAACTATTTCCTTCTTTACTACAAATGTGGAGCCTACCTGGAGACTAGGGGGAAATAAAAATCTTTCTAGAGATCCTCTCCCAATATTAATCTCTGGGACCCTAAGTCATTACATTTTTTAATTTAGAAAAGTCACTGTGATTGTTTAATGAGTTCTCATACTCTTCTTGATCCCTTAGAATACAAACCGAAAGCAGTCTATTTGTTTCTACGGGTGTGACTTATGAATAATTAAATAATCCCCACACATTTGTGAATATTTCTAAAGCATTCATAAAACAGTTTCTAACATACTCCAGAGACATCTGCGACAAGGCCTTTGGCCTCCTGTATCAGAGTCCACCAATCATCCCAGTTGTTCCCTGCATATTCCTAAGGTTGTGCCCCTCCATGAGAAAAGGATAACAACAGTGGAAATAGGAATTTAAATGCTGTCTCTCAATATCTTTAGCTTTTTCTCAACAGAATATTTTCCTAGCATAAGAAGACTGAAAATAAGGCATTATGTTAACACCCATGCATCCAATTTTAAGTTCCATGCTACTCCAACATATTAAAACCAGTTTTCCCGGGGAGAAGGATAGTTTCCCCAAGGATGACCGTCATCTTGGACCTCACCAGTTTTCAGATCTCTTAGCTGACCACTTTTTTTGTTACCAATACTGTAATTATTATTTTTTAAAATCATCTTTGGTCAAAGTCCAGCCCAAGGAAAAAGAGATTGAGAAGCTACTGATTTACAAAATTGAACCAGATGGGGTTGGAGCTTGCTAAGGTATCTGACGAATTGAGGCACATCCTGCAACATACCAGACTATTTGTACAGGAGAATTAGATGCCATGCTGCTCACGTAGTGCCCACAGATACTGGGCCTTTCTCAGGAGACTGACTTTACACAGCTTCCTTCACGCATCCTCTTTTAAGTGAAACAAGTGAGGAAGCACAGCACAGTAAGGTTTTATCTGACTGGAGCAGGACACGTTGGCAACCACAATACTGGGAGATCCAGCGCAGCAGCCTGGATGCTATCCATCTAATTTCAGTATCTAATCTCTCTAGACACTTATAATCTGACACTCAGTGGTGTGCTCCATCTTAGCTGATAGTGAAATCATTTAATACAAGTGGGTAGCGAGGTAGGTGACAAGCTGATTGATGGCACTATCTTCATTTAAAGCTATATAACACCACCAGACAGAGGTCCAGAGCAGCTCAGGAGTTCTGCCTAAATTTGTTGGTATCCGTGCAAGTTTATTATAACAGAGTGTGGCTTAGACAATCTACTAAATCATTTTCTTAAAAAGAACGTGAGCTACCTCATGCCCATTAAAGCAAACAGTGTCAGCATCTCACAGGATACTCAACAGTGAGATTACAGTGAGGTTCATCATTTCTCCCTCCTGGCAGTCAGAATCTTTTCCACTTCTTTACAGTAAACAGAAGGAATGCTGGCTCCTTGAAGCTACCTGGACTTCAACTGTGACCTCAAATGCCCCAGCAGAAGAGCTGGTGCTGTCTGACAAGCACCAACACTGCCCATGCTTGGGGCCACAACTCTGGCCTGCACACCCTGCAGTGGGAATCTGACTCTTGGAGGCAAATTTGGTGTCCACCGTTTGCTACAAATGGATGAGGGGCTTAATAAGCACCAGGAGCACAGATGAAAATATAGTGATGCTCCTGCACATAAACAGTGATTCCTGCATTTTAAGACACATAATTAAAGCATGGAAAAGTCTTTGCCTCTCTCTTTCTTTATAGAACTCCTGCTTGGAGAGCCCAGAGGGCAGACTGGATCCCACAGGAAATCCCTAAAAAGTCCACTCTTGATGAGTCTGCAGTCAAAGCCTAAAGGCAGGCTCATGTAAAGGAAAAAGGGGCTTTACTGAGTTTAGAGAGAAGAAATGCCTGTTCCTTTCCTTCCTTAACGGCCTTAAGCATGTTGGGTTAATAATCCATGCCTATTTTTCTCCATCCCTTAAGCACGACTGCTTCCAGGGAGAGAGATGGCAGAAGAATCCCTGTCCACTCTTGTATTGCCATGGAGACACAACCTGACTACAACTTCTGCAGCCACAAATTCCCTCAAATCCAATAGGTTTTTCAGTCTGTAGCCAACCTGATGTTCTGCCTTAAGGGAAAAGATATGGGAAAATTAGGGTTTTCTCACCTCCATCAGCACTCTCATGGAAACTGAGTCCAGACAGTCTCAAACTTATTGTTCAGATCTGCACAAGAGCTCTATGCATTTCAATCTAGTTCCTGTGAAAAATATCAAAACACCTTCCCCTTAATTCATTAAAGAATACTAGATGTAGTGGCTAATTCTGTCCAAATTCTTTCATGCTCCCTTCAAGGTCTACATTGTGGGGCTGTTTCTAATCCAACAGCAGCACACAGACAAGCTTTCAGGAAAACCTGCACTGTCCAAGGTGTTGCAATGGCCATAACCAACAGCATTTCCCTATAGAAGGCTGAATTTACATTGCTTGCGATGAGACTGTAACATACCAGCATTTTACACCCTTTGAACAGCAGGGATAAGATGAAGAGATTTTTATGGCTAATGATTGCCTTTCTTAATGAAGGAGCTTTGTCTCTCCCGGTGCAGTGTTGTTGCAGTTTCTGTGGTAACGACCGATTGCACAGAGAAAGAAGTCAGTGTAAATTGCTGGCACGTAAACAACAGCTACCTTCAAGTCTGGTTTACATACCTACCTTTTCTGGCTCGGTTTATGATCCATTTCTGCAAGGTAATTGTTAATGCCTACAATATTATTTTAATTTGGAAGCCGTTGAGCAAATGTCCTATGTGACATACATTACATGCTGTACTTTGCCAATACATAAATGCAACTTCTAGTTTAGGATAAAACCCCTCTGATTTTTGTCCACATAGAAAAACTAATTCTTTAGAAAATCAGATGTGAACTCTCTCAATGAAAACCACAAAACAGAAAACATAAAAGTACAGAGAATGAAACATATACACATATATACCAGCAAATAGGAGATGAAATGCTGTGAAAGATTAAAAGCAGGTAAAGGTTTTTTCCATCTTGTTTTCATGGAAGAAGTTGTTGTATGTTAATCTCAGGGAGTAAAGCATTTCAAGTGATTGCAATGAAGCAACAAAGTAGTTCAGGTTTAATAGTTTTCATTTTAAAAAGCAGTTCATATTCAGAGTGAAGGTTTCAGTAACCATACGTAAAACCTTTAAAATAACTCAGGAAATGCCTTCAGAAATCAAGACTGCAATGACTGGTGCCATTTCTTTCACTACCCACATCTACTCACACCCTACTTCTCTAGAAACACATTCTCAAAATGGAAGCAGCTTCTCAAGCACCAAGTTGTGTTTCTGGTTTACTGAATTCTCACAGAGTACTGAAGTTTTCATTGAGTAGAAACTAAGGCATCAAGACAAATGTGTTTAGTCATGAAAGGAACAGAAGAATGGAAGACAAACAAGTTGCAAGAATGGAAACTCCTGAACTAGTTTCCTACCAGCTTCTCACAATCCACATATGCTTTATGAAATGTGTTTGTGTTGACTAAGATACAGGACTAGCTCCTTAAAAAAAAAAACAAAAAATGGGGCACAGTCATTCATTTCTCTCAATCCAACTCTGAAGAATGCTCCTTAACGCAGAAGTTTCAGGCTACCATAACCACAGCATTCTCTAAATTACTCTTACCTGAAGGGTAAAAGCAATACCAAATATTCCACAGGAATATGTTGACATATACCAATCACTTGCCAGCCCAAATCCCACTGCAGTCAACAACAGATTTATACTGGCAGAAGCAAGATGGAGCTGTTTCTGGAAGTTGCTGATGTACTGGTTACATGGCTGAAAATAAACAGCCCCAGAACCATATATTGGGCTGGAAAACTCCAGTTGTTCTTCTGTTAGATCTGACCATGGTAAAGCTGGCTTCACTTGGCTGTGGCACCCAGGAGCCAAGGTAATGGAGGTTTCCAGCTCCTCCTGAAGCACTCAGACTCAGCAGTGCCACAGCTGCATTTCCAGCTGTTACAGCACATTCTTTAATATTACATTACTTCAGTTTCCGAGTGGAGATGGACCTTGAGTTGCTTTTCACAGGGGAGTTCTCCTGGGCAGTGCTGCTCTTTGGCTTTTAGCATTTCCTTTCACAACAGGCAAGAGCTATTCCCGTCACCTCCTGGCTATTTGTCGTTGCTCTCCAACATCATATCAGGCTGTCACACCAGGGCAGCTACAGAGCTGCAAGCACTTTGAGTCAGCACGGCTTCACAGCGAGGGGGATGGCCCTGGAAAGACAGGAGCAGCCTCCCCTCCCAGCTCAACAGCTGCTCCGACAGGGACAACCTCAGGTCACCCAGAGCTGCTCTCACACCAGAGGCTCCAAAGGTTGCCTGGCACAATTGCAAGGAGAAAAAAAGCAAAATCCCAAAGGCCACACTAAAGATGTCCCCCATGGATTAGCTTTGTTTTGATCAATCAAAATGACACATCTGCCACATGTCAACAGCTTTCATTTCTCCTTGCTGTAGCCTCCCATCTCTCAGATGGTCAAATTCAGACTCAATCCATTTTCAGTTTGGGCCCATTCCTACTCAGGATTTCTAAATAACTATGTGTGAAGGCAACTAGGATCCAATCCACGTCCTTGAAAAATAGTCAGCAGATCTAGAGGCCTGATTCTGAATGAAGATTCCACATTCAATTCAGGCACCCATTTCCATGAAATGTTATAGTCTGATAGATGCTAAAAGGCAATACTCAAGGCACCTGATGGATACTGAAGGAGAGTTTTAAACCATCGTAAAAGTACTCTGTGCTTAAGTTTCCAAAATTTAAGTAATAATTATTTCAAGAGGAATTGGCACCTAAGTTAACATTTGTCCTTTTGAGAAAGGATCCTCCAGTTAATTTTTTTAATTGCACAACAACTCCAGTTGACATTTTCTAAACAAAGACAGGAATAACCTTTCTTTTTTTTTTTTTGCAAAAGGCCCTCTCTGATTCTACTGAAATCAACTTCCTTTTAAAAAAAGACATTAATGTAATTTCCAGGTTAACTACAAAATTGCTAATTATTTAGCCAGCATTTCAGTATAGCAAGAGAAACACCACTCGCTGTTTATATCCAGTTATAAGGGAAATATATCTCATTGCTTGAGTATATAAACCATCACCTACCCTTTGTTTTAGGGGAGAAATATTTTTAAATTATGACTGGCTGATATTTAGCCTAGAATTAAAACAGTGATAATATCCATTCTGTTTCCCAGACTTAAATAATGAGACCACTGCCCAATGCAAGCAAAAGGGAGGAGCAAGGTATGTGCAAAACAATTACACATTTCAAGATACTAATATTTCAAGATGCCATGGGTTCAAACATTTCCCCATATATTAATTACACTGCCCTTGGAGATCAGCAAGCATTTCATTATTGACTGCAATGGGAAGAGAACTTCACCTGTATTCTGTCCTCCATACTTAACCAAACAATTCATCTGGTATTGACAGATGTCTGAGACAGCAGGACTTTTATGCTGCACTGATGCTAAATACAGCAATTGGCAGCATTGTCTCTGGCCAAGTGAATTTAGGCCATCAGAGACAGTGTTTCTGTAACTACTCCTGACAGGAAGAATTAATTGTTTTATCATTTTTCCCAGAATATAAAAACCTGTATTAATAATTTGCATGCTTATACACCAAAAGGTAAATTGGTGCCAATATTTACTTATAGTCTTGTCAGAATCCCGTAGCAGTCTAACTTTTCCTTAAAATGTAGATGTTCTTCACAGCTTTTTGTGATTTATGAAGATGGCAACATGTCATCTCATAACATCCCCTTCTTCATAAGATCAGAGCTATGTAAGGAAGAAAGGCCCTCAGACAGGAGCTGGTGAGGAACAGGCTGCTGCCTCAGCTGCCATAATCTGCTCAGCTGACCATCCCTTCCTCATGTGCTCTGAAAGTCACCACCAGAAAAGGAGGCTGCTTCAGGCTGCCTCTGACCTCATGCCATCAGGGAGCAATACCAGGGGGCACAGGGACACCCACACTCCCATGGGTAGGTCAGTAACAAACACTCAGGTGTGCTAAAGATCTGTGATCTGCCTTTTTTCCTGTGTGGATGGACACTGATCACAGCACAGTCTTACCCTGTGCTTCTGGCTTAGGCAACTATTTCTTTCTGAGAACAAAGACAGATGTTCAGTAGAACAGCGCATTAATGGCCAAGGTTTCGTGTTTCTGTTTATCTGGGAGGGTTCTGGCTAGAAACGAACCTTGGATGCCAAGAGATCTATATAAAGAACATGGTCTTAGTGATTAGGTCCTAGGATGTGGCATACAAAACACAAACAAACAAACAAGAGCAAGAAACAAAGATATAGATTTATGATCCAAACCAAGAAGCAAAGAGTACTTGTGGAGATTCCCATCGCAAAGGAAGAGGAACGCATGAGAACACCAAGTACTACAAAAACTGTCAGTTATTTAAGGCAGAACTGATAAAAATGAATTGGAAAGTTTCCAAAGAATGAGTTTTTGCTTTATTATTTATAATGGCAACTGCTTTGTATAAACTACCTTACACAATTGTTTTTGCCTTCACCCTGATTTATCTTACTTTCCTTGACAGATTCTGCCAGAACTGTTTAAATAATAATTTGATGTGCTACATGCAGATTTTCCTGTCTACCCTCCGCCCTCACATGCACACAACTCAGCAGTCTCACTGCAAATTGCATAGGGATCCACCATGCAGTTTCTCTATATAAAAGATGTTGCTTTGTTTTCAGACAGAACAGGTTTCACTTTTTTGAATATCATCCAGAGACACAAGAAATTAAGGGGGAAAAAGAAATGCATTACCACTATAATGCTTAAAGGCTCCTTAGGGATACTCTGCACTCCCCATTCGCATTCTCTGCTTCATCTGCATGCAGAGCTCTCAGAGACACCAGAAAAAGAGCCAGACAGGGGGAACAGAACTGAGAAGTGGAAAACTGATTAATAAAGAGGTTTTTGCCTTTTGAGCACATTACCCAATTAAGAAATTGAAAAAAAAATATTTTCCATGCACTCAATGTTTTCTAAAATGCTTTACAGTGTTTGAAAAATAATATTAAAAGCAAAAGAGATTGGGAAGGAACACAAAGCGATATAAATTTAATTGAAATATTAGTTCAAATTCAATCTGAAATCAAAAACCAGAAAAGTATGTACATAGAGGAAGACAGAAGTGACAAAAGTTGCAGGAACTGATAGCAATGAATGGTGTGGAATTGCTGAGACTTAAATCCATTTTAGAGCAACCAGAACAGGTATGCACATAAACTTTGCCGGACAGGTTGGAATAAGACATGAGACAACCTGCAACCTGCCAGATATAAGAGAAGATATCTGAATCTAGTTGTAGTTTTGCTGCAGTTGACAGTAAAAGGAAACCAGAAGCTTGTTCTTTTAAACAGGGTGGGCACAGGAGGACCTGTACAAATGTTACATGCAATTTTTTCAGTTGTTGTTCAAGTGCCACGTGTATTCCTGCAATTAACTGAATTAAATCAGTTGGTCAGGGTCTTAATTTGCCCATAGAATAACATCCAGACTAGGAATGTGATTTTTTGGGGTTTGGGTTTGGTTTTTTTCAACTACACTAAATTAAGATTTTCTAGGATGGAAGGAAATAAAAGAGGTGCCAGATCTCGATGTGGCACTAACTGGAGTAGGACAACAATGGTGGATAACACTACCTGTTAACTAAAGTCATTCACACTTAAGGGTAGGAGTTAGCAACTCGACTGTTAACTTGTGTGGTGCTTTACCACAAAAATCTTTCTTCCCTGTGTCCTCTCTGTGAAGCCATGACTTGCAGATACCTGCAAAGTCCCTTCAACTAAGAGCTTTAAGTATACGTGAGACCGCAGCACACTTGAAAGGTCATTATTTATCACCATTCATCAAATAGGAAGCAATTAACTTCTAATGGAAAAATCAAGTCAATACATCAAGAGGGGTTTTTTTTTGACATGCCACGGCTTTATGAACTGCTGGAAGAAAATGAGGCAGCCAGTAGGGAAGCAGGAAACCTGTTATTTACTACTGAGGAGAATCCTAACAGGTCTCTCTTGTGTTGTGGTATGTAAGATAAAACGCAGCCAGATAGTACAGCAACGTTTAAAATCACATAGCTCAAATATTTCCCTTTCTCACACAGCCTGGTTTCCTTCTTTCCAAATATTTGCAGTGAGAGTTCATTTTCCTTCCTCCTTACCCTCTCACTGAACAAAAATAATGCTAGCAAAAGCACACTGCACACAACCAAAATGGAAAAACAGCTAACAAATATAAAGTAGTCTGAATGAACCAGGGTGGTTTAATCTCATTCTGATTTAACAAGGTTGTTTTGTTTAACAATTATTTTACGTCCTTCAGAAAAAAACCAGAGAGAAACAGTTCAACCTTGCTGCTTTCAAGAAGCAGTTCATTTACACAAATCTCCTTTGAATAACATAAGAGGAAGAGTCTTGTCATCTTTCCCCTCTTAGAATATTCCTTCCTAGATGAAGTGCTTTCAGAGGGATGCTAACCTGGAACACAGCCACAAATCCCTCCTGCCTCGGGCCTGGCCCTCAGGCCTCAAAGTCATTAATGCCTCTAGAGGCAAAGACTCTCCAGGAGGATCGTGTCTGCATCAGCTTCACTTCAGACAGCCCCTACAACTCACTGTGGGGACGGGGAGAGGAGGAGAGAGGGAAATTCTCCTGCGTGTTGGGATATCACAGCTGCTGTTGCAGATGTAAATAGACCCTGGCAGCTCAGGGACTGCCTGATATGGATGGAGGCTCTGAGCATTCAGCACGTGCCAAACGAAGGGCACGGACACTCAAATGTTCCACAAATGCTCTATCAGAGAGAACTGGAGATACTCCAAACTCTGCTGATACTCCCCCAAGACACAAAGTGAAAAGTACATTCTTGCAAAATGGAAATCACCCTCCTGACTCCCCATGGCTAGGGAAGGAGGGAAATACGACACACAGAGTAAGGAAGTTTTCCTCTCAAAACACCTCTAAAATATCAGAAATTAAAGTATAACAGAAAGCCATCCAGTCTTCTCTTACAGGTCACTGAGGGGCCGTGGATCCTGGGTCTGGCAGCCATCCAGAAGTGCAGATGGATATAAACACAAAGGATGTGTCTAGCAGCCACCTGGGACCATAGGACAGAAAGGTTCAGAAGTCGAAGCCACGGCCCAGCAGTGAACAAGCACAATCCAGAAGCACAAGGTGGCCTCTGCAAGGGGGCACAACTATTACTAGCTGTAGCAGAAGAAAGTCTTCCCTTCTGCATCCCCCAAATCCTGCTTTCCTACCATCTTTGACATTTTTCCATGTCTGTCTCCCCAGAACAACAATATTGTTGGGACAGGATGGAAATAACACGATGCTGTATTTTCTACCCACAAGGATATGAAGGATGCAGAACTCAGATTAATTCTCACCAGGATCATCTAACAAATTATAGCAACAATGAAACATTTCTTAGTCCCTCTGCATGTGTTGCAGAGACCATTTAAACTGAGGACTGTGCTAACTTGGTTCAGGGTTGACCATTTTGCCACAGAGATCATAGAACAATTTTTTTCCAGAACTCGCTTTGTGAGGGGACAAGATCCTGAAAATACTTTAGGGATAATTTTTTGACACAAAAGGAGAAGAAATTAATTAGGAGTGAAATTTCTTTTCCTTTGAATCTAACAGGAAGCGATGTTTTGGGAATAAAAACCTCTGCAGTATTGCATGGAGTCTCTGAGTTCTTAGAACAGCTGGAAAGACAGGCAGGCAGACAAGCATGGAGGAGTGAGTACTAATGGTGATGGCTGGACCAGCTGGGTATGAACCACAACTGAAAATGCATTTTACAGCATTTTGAGCAAACACTACGGTCCCAACCTTTCTGTAACTAGTGGAATTAGGAGTTAATGGATCCGAGTGTGTTCTCACACCACTATTACCTTGGTCACTGCATTAATTTTGTATTATTGCCTTACTGATTTACAGTGAGTCCCAGGAGATCAAAACCAAACCACTAATCTCCGTTATCCTTCCCTTCTTATATCTTACTGCCAGAGAATCCATAAGAGCTAGTCAGATTCAGTTCTTCCATAATTCTACTAAGTTCTATGTGAAAGCTCTAGTGTAACGTGAAATTTGGTCTTGTTTACTGTGTTTTAAATTTCTAAAGAGATTATTCTAAGCTTAGTATAAATCATTATGGAGAAAAGTTTGCACGCAAGAGTAGGGATTTACAGGCCACTTAATGACTTGTCTGTACTCTCTGTTTCACTCTAATGAAATAACGGAAGCGCTCTGACCCTGTGAAACATCTTCAGTACCAAAGAATCATTATTCAAGATACTTAACTGTGATGCTACAAAAAACCCAACCCCAACCCTGTGTCCCTTATTTTGCATTTCTAAAACTAACTTCAGTTCAATGTAGTCACTAAACTTCACAAAGTATTGAAAGTCCACCAATGTCCATAGGAAGATTAGCGCTAATTGGTACTGATCTTCAGAAAGAAATCAGTTCAGAAGTGTTAAAAGAAAACCATAAAGTGGCGCCTTACCACTAAGTCCTGGGAAATATCTTTGCTAAGCAGTTGCACTAATTAGAGAGAGGGGAACAAAAAAATATGACCCCAATCTAGCTAAGGGCTCAAACAACTTAAACCCATTTGAACTGGGCATTAAAGTGATTCGCTCTTCAGAATTAAACATGTAGTTCTTGCTTAGCTGGACTAAGGCCCAGAAACAGGAGACAACATATCTCTCCTTTTCATCTTGAAAACTGCTTTAATTATATTTTGGTGATCCAAGTAAGGCTTAATCTGCGGCTCTTTGGAAATAGCCTTCATTTCTGCAGTTCTCAGCGTTCCCACTTCTAGCCCCATAGTACAAGACATTGTGCCTGGTACTTGCTGGCATAGCTGGCCCAGGTGCCGAGCATGGCATTGCAGACTCTTAGCATCTGCCTCCTCCCTCCCACAAGCTGAGACTGCTTCAAGCCATCAGTCTGTCCCTCACAGACAGTCAAACAAAACTTTCAAGTTTTCTAAGCCACTTCTGGCAGGTGGGCACCTCACCTAGCAAGGGGCATCTGTGCTCCCACCTGCACCCGCTCCTGCTGGGTCTGCCCAGCTGTGCCCATCTGCCTTGCCAGTCTCACAGGAATCCAACCCCTTTCCTGTAATTCTTAAAACTGCCCTTTAAGTGATGTAATGGTGCCCAAGAACAGCCATGTTTTTCAGAAACTCTAGAAAAAGGTTAAAAGAGTGGGATGGGTCCCTTCTCCCCATTAAAGTGACAGTGACAGCATTTAAGAAGATTTTCTGATCCCAGTAAGAAGGGAAGATATTCAACAGTTTTGAAAAGTTGGTCCATTTTTCAGCCAGATAGCAGCTTGCATCCCTAAGAGCCCTAAAACCCAAATAAGGTAAGAATTCCCTGAAGTGGCAACCTGTTCTGCACTCTTGACTTTAAAGGAAGATAGTCAGGATCCTATAGTTCACTGTGTCCCTTGCTCATTTGGCAGTTAAGGAAGGATTTTTCCCACTATGTTGATTTTATGGACTATTTTACCCCTTTCAGAAGGCCTGCAGTGAACAGTAGGTTTCACTGCAGTCAATGACAGCACTCAATGATTTGAGGCTGGGTCAGGATTTCAATTCACCTCTTCTTGGGGCTAATTTCTAAATTAGTGTAAGGAATGTGTAAGGACTGCATGAAGGTGTGGCTTTTCTATAGGAATGTGAAAATTCAAGGCTAGTGACAGGCCTGAAACTCTGAGTGCACCCTGGTAAATATTTCATGCAAAATGCACACTTTGTTCTCATCTCTAGCACAGAAATACAGCCAAAGCCATTTATCTGCTTATTCTTAAGCACAGGATTATTGGTGTTCTTACAAGATTTCAATATATTACAAGACTGTAAAAATCACTGAAATGCAATAACATTGCTGCGCATTTATTGCTTTTAACCAACTCTATAAAACGTAAGCTTTGCTTCTCTCCAAGGGTTCTGGGAGAAAGCCGATCCTCACTCCACAAAGCGTTGTTTGCAAAATGCTCCTACCTTGCCAAACCATTAGATGTAAACCTTTTTAAATAGTGTACAGGATATCATAAACCCTAGACAGGCTTTGAATGACTCCACATCTCCATTCTTTCCCTTTGGAGTCATACAAATGCTATTTAAACATGATACATGTTTTAATACACTATCATTACTTCATATCTTTAGTCAATTGCTTCCCAAGCACAACCAAAGTAATCCTTTTCACTTAACATTAAGGACTTGGAGACAAGGCTGTTACAAAGGAAGAGGATCTGCCTTAAGGATAGCCCAAGATTTTCTAGGTAGCCCCAGAGGAAGGATGAGGTGAGCAGTAGGGTCTGCAAATCAATTAAACCACTTGAAATCCACAGCATTACATTAATTCTAATGTTAAATTACTGTGCATTAACTGGGTAGGCCCACACAATCATTATGTCCTTATGAGGTATTTCTACTTCATCACTTTAATAACAAAAAGAAAGAAAAGGAGGAGAACCTCAAGTCCAAATCACTTTAAAGTTTGACATTTAGCAATATAATTTTGCTTCCAGGTTCCACATTTAAAGCTGCAAGGAAGCACACCTACTTTTATCAAGGAATCCAAGAGATTTATGCTTATTTATGCAGAGCCCTAACACACAAAACACAGCTGGCAGGATTTTAATTTCTATCAAATTCAAATCACAAAGAGTCCTTCCAGCCTGATTTAGCATCAGTACCAAGACCTACTTTGAACCCAATCAGGACTACAAAATCAACAACAATATCTGGTAGCAAACTTGAAAACCCTGCCATTCAAAAGGTAAGAAAAACCCCAGACAACTTCAAGAAGATTAGGAGAGATATCTTACCAGTAATGTTTTCTTGGCTTTCAAAGAGAACACTCTTCCTGTTCAAAATCCATTCACTTGGCAGACCAGAATTGCCTAGATGCAGTTCTCTACTGCATAAACTTGACATTTTTAGTCTCTTTTAATTACTTTGATTTAGACAAAATGAAGCCACTTAAGACCTGGCAGAAAATTACCCAATTAATATTTCCCTTCTCATCAAGTCAAAAGATTAATTATGCATTCTAATAAAGGCTTAAGGACTTGTTTCCAACAGCTGCTGACCATTTTCATCTTAAACCAAAAAATCCTATAAACACATGCTTAACTTAATTGCCTAAAACGTCCTTCTAGAGTAAATGGTTCTATTGATAGTCTTAAGAAGTTAGGTAGAGGAGATGGACAGAACCTGAGTGCTTAGAATCTGGCAGAAAAAAAAAGAGAAAAACTTAAAAAACAAAAGAGGAGATTAAAATATCTAACTGGAAAACTTAAAGAAGTAGGCAATAATTCATGTTTCTCATGTCTCAATACATTATATAGTATACAACATGAAATCAGCAAATTAACATAGCTTGTGTTGCTACCAAGAGTAAAATAAATTAGCTGGTGGAAAATAGGATCACAGCAGACCAGCCAATACCAATAAGTATTGCTAAAGACATGAGATTTGAAAAAGGCTTGGACAAATTAAAATGCAAAGTAATTTTATAGCCATCAGTTGAATGAGACTGATGCTTCTTTTAATCTTACTGGCAGCTACTTGTCAAACAAAGAGTATATACATTCTTCCTTCTAATTTGAACCGAATGAGCAGGACAAGCATATGATGTCCTGCTCAGCCAAGAATTCAGAGTTTTCTTTCCAAGTCCAAAGCTTAAGTACACTTATACTTTACAATAGAATAACAATAGAATCTTTTACAATAGAATAACTGGTTAAAAATAAATAAATAAATAAATAAACCCCAGTACAAACCCCACAGCTTCTGGCAAATGTACTTTTGCATGAGCTGTTGGCAGGTAGGTAGCAGCTGTAATCCTGACTGTGACTGCCTTCAGCTCTCGTCAGCAGATTGCTTAGAAGTGATTCAAGTCAGAAATGTGGGACATTTTCATTTTTGTCCTTTGATTTCCATGCTACAAAACAAGGATAACTAATCACTGTAACTTCCCCATTAATAGAGAGGCTAAGGCTTTTAAGCACTTTAAATATTAGACAATTTCTATGCATTTAAGGAGTGACAAGATCCATTGAAACAAGACTGAAACTAACCTGAACCTTGGACTTTACCAGTGCAGTTCCGAGGCATCCTTAGCTGAGTGTGGGACTCACAGTACTACAAGCAACACTGCCATAAGATGTGCTCTGCCAACCCCTCCCCTGCCCCTCAAAAGACAGTGAAAACCCTGTGTGGCTTTAAGAATAAAAAGGAAAGCAGAAGCAAGATTACCAAGCGTGTGATTTCACAGAGTAGTTGGTCTGCCTTAGGAATTGATATGAATCTTACTGAAATCAAGGGCAGTCCTTAAACCAAGCATTATGACAGCTCTGCTAGGCATCTGCGTTCATGACAGGTATTTTCTGGAAGAATTTTGCACCTTAGTTTCTGAAGGTATCTGAAAAAAATCTCTTGGAAGAAAACATGACACAGCAAATGCTCAAAAAACCCCAAACCCCAGCAAACAACAAAAAAACCCAACAAAAATTCCCAACTGAAGAAACACTACCCAAAGACAACCAAGCCACTAACACCCCCTCCCCACCTAGAATCTTCAACTTCTATTTTTCATGTTTCAAGGTGAGTAATGGTCATCACTCAGGGAGAAAGGCCTCAGCAGGAGCCCAGGATTATACAAAAACTGCTTAATACAAACTCCATTACAGATAAGAATATCTTGATAAAGCCAGAGAAAAACAAAGTGACTGAAATTTATTTCAGAACCCTGCCAATGTAATCAAGCAAAAACATTATTCAAGAATTATTTTGTAGTGTCTTGATCCAGCCTTATGCTTTCAGTGTTTGCAATACATTTCTTTATAATTAGGAAGAAAATAGCTTTCCCTCTTCACTCTCCTCCACTGGATTAACTCACTGAGGTTCAACATGGCATGAGCTAATCCAAGGCTCTTGGTTTATGCTCTGGTATTTCTATTTGTTGCTGGGTCATTACTTCTTTTTGCTGTGTGTTCAAATACTGCTCATGGGATGCAACCTAAATGGAAAACAGCAGGAGCCTGAGATATAAGAGTCAAGTTTGCATTGACACTTAAAGGGAAAAAAGCATTCTGCACCACTTTTTTTTAAGGACCCTAAAACTCATGGAAACCATTTTGGTTTATGCTAAGACAATATACTATCCACTGCTCTTAGAAGTAGCTGAAGATCTGCCATAATTCTTCATGAGAGTGTTGCCAAAGAAGAGTTGCAGTTCCCAACTGCTGAAATTCAGTAGTGTTCAGATATGAAGGCTTAACTTAGGACCCATACGAAAAGCAGGCATGGGTCACAATATCCAAATCTCCTTCCTTAAGGACCTAAATGGAAAGAATGACAAATCAGACTTGGCATCTCCACACCCATCTTTAACTGGAAAAGTTCTCACATGAATAAAATTATTTTGTCACATGACTGGATGCAATCTAAACTACTTTCCTGGGCCACAGAAAATAGAATATGCACAGGAAAGGAAAATTATCTGAATTCACTGCAATGACTTAAGTCTGGGCTGAGTTCCAGTCTCATTAAAGTCAGAAAACCATGGACCAATCCAATACATTGGCAGAGACATATGAGCAATAGAAAAGTTCCTCCCTGCTTTCCTCATCTTGACATTCACACGCAAGGGCAAGGACGAGTGCCGGTATCGCCCCCCACATAAACATTGTGAGAGGAACAGTACAAATAAGCATAAATATTTGCAATTGATGGTCAAAGAAAGCAGCAGGTAGCTCTTTTGCAGGTATATGTAGTTAAAAGGTAGTTTGGCTCGATTGTTTGCTATTCCAGAGGCACACACTGTCTTCTTACCAATGTACACAGCTTCAGCCTTTTGGGTATGTGGCAATTTTGTGGTTGGGTTTTAGGGGTGTTTTGTATTGCTTTTCATTTAAAGAACTAGGACACAGTGAGGGAACATGGGCAAAGTGTGACTTTAAGGAAAACATGAGCCTCTAAGGATGCTTTCTTTCCTTCTCAGCTATGCTCAGGAAAATGCAGCTGTCCAGCCTCTGGGCTATTTGCAAAGAACAGTATTCTTGCATAGAGGACATTTCTCCCCTACTTGTATGGTAATAAATGAACTTCAAATTAATGTAATCAAGTGACAAATAGCTACTTTTCCTCCACAAATACCATGGATCTTAAAAGACAATTGCTTCCTCAGTGCCCTGCACTGAGAAAAGATATCAGCATAAGAAAGTTGGGCGTGCTGTGTGCTGCTCCTTGAGAGGAGATCCCTATTGAATTAGAGTGACTTCTGAGAGACCAACGCTACTGCAACCTGTCTGGTTGTGAAGTTGTTAGGGAACATCATCACTTCAAAAAATCTAACACAATTACTATTACTATCCTAATTCACTTTCTTATGACGTGGATTTGTAATGCAGAAGAGCTTTTGACAATTGACCTTTAACTAATGTGAAGGAGAAACTGGTTTGCCTAGTTGTTCTCCCTTCATCTAACATTCAGAGCCATCCTCCAACTGGAAACAATACTTTTTAAAAAAATAGGATGTCAAAGATAGTTTCTGATATAAGTGAAAAGATCCTTTGAAAGACAATCCTTACAGATGTACCTTGCACAGAGCACTTGCCATTAATATCACCATAAACTTGCAGCTGAAATTAGAAACAGTTTTAACATGCAAAAGGAATCCATAGATCAAACACTACAAAGGAAAAGAACATAATGTAGCTTTCAAACAGATGTAGATGGAATTGAGAGAGGAGAGGTTAACTTGGGTTAGAAACACAAAAGAGGGGAAGAAAGATCAGGCCACACAACTCATGGGGGTTTTTTTATTAATTTCTTTATCTGGGCCATCTTTAAGTGATTATTTTTGTGTTATTTGCTGTAAAAAGAGAGGGAAGGGGAAGTATTGCTTGTATGAACACAATCTTGGATAAAACTCAAGTAAAAGTACAATTATTCAGCTGAAAGTCCAAAATTATTTTCAAACACTTAAACAAGTGATTTGAGCCTGTGAGACTAATAACAGATATTGCACTAATTTTATTAAAGGGAATATACAATTTGGTTGAAATTCGATGACAGAGTTGAGATTATAGGAGCAACCTCTTTTTGGAACAGAGGAGCTGGTAAAAATCACTGGTTTGTCAACAACATTTGGCTTTAATCTTCCTTAGGGACAGGAGAAACGTCGAAGAGCTATTCTCATTCTGCTCTCCAGATCAGATAATTTCTAAGTCATGCTGCAATTTTCACCTTTAAGATCTGGGGGAAAATATCCTCAATTCTCATTTTCTCCAGTAATGAGAGATCTCTCATAGGAATTACAAATATTTGGCCTAAAAGTTAAAAAGCACTGTTTTCATTCTGAAGTGGAACTTATACCATGTTTGTAAGATCTTGATACCACCACCCTCTAAACAGTCTACATCCTGCCGAGATTTGCCTTTGACTAATCTTGTGGCTACCGTCAGCAGAAGCAGCTTTAGCAGTCAGAGGGTGGGGGCCCATCTTGATCCACAACAATTGCCAAATTTCTCCATGCAAAAAAGCAAGGGCAGAGGCAAAAGTGTCAAGGTGAAAAAGAACAGTAAGGTGCAAAGTAGTTAGAAATTTATCCAAGGGAAAAACCCAGGCATTTATAGGGGAAATAGATACATTCTCTATTCCTGTAGAATGACTTAAGTCCTGTATTTACAGTCAGCTCCTGTGTAGTTCGCTCCATAAGAATGCTGAAACTGCTAGACTTGGGTGACATTAATGGAACTTCTAACCCAATAAAACACAGCTATTTCTGAGGATTTTAGGAGGCACCTTTACTGGGAAGCTCTGGAATATATTGCATGCTGTTAAGTTTAACACTGGGTTTTAACTGAATTTCCTTGACACCAGCTGAGTGAGTCAAATTCATTCTCGATGCCTTGTGCAATCCTCACTTTGAGGCTCAAGCTGAGAACATAAAAAGCCAAACACAGCAAAGAGAAAAGCGGGAAAACAGAGTAAAAATAATGGATAACTGCAAATAGAAAGCAACTTTAAAATACAACAGAAATAATTGTACAGGTCTTTTTAATAAAACTTACTCACTAATTACCCACTTCTCTAAAGTTTTGAATGGTATCTTTCCTTCAGAACAGCTGTGCAGAATCTCCCCCTCCACCTCTTTGAGGCTGGTTGTTGGCTGTGGCATAAGGCATGGCAGCAAACCCGCTCACCACGTGCCAGCAGCTGTGGGCTGTGTGCTGCCATGGCCGGTCCATCTGCCACCACCACCCGTGCCAGCACAAAGGGCATCATTATACTGCGCTGAACAAAGAGCCAGAGGAAGGAAATACCTCTGGCAGCAAAACATTCCTGCTTTCAGTGCTCCTCTTTGCTTCCTCCTTTTCATCAGTGCTCAGTTCTCCATCTGCTCCCCAGGGGTGCTATAGCAAATGTTGGGAAAAACGAACACAGTGCAACATAAGGGAAACCACTGCCACAAACGCCTTCTTGGGTCATTTCTGCGCTTGCTCTGAGAAAGGAAGGTGAGTAGATGTATTCGTCACTGATGCTTCAGGTCTAAATGAAGGTACGCCCCAAGAAATGTGGGGAGGGCTTGAGGCATGTCCTACTCTCTCAGAATCCAAGGAAGAACAGCTTTACCAAAGCTGGAACACAGCAATTTTTCTCTGCCTCAAATTGAGAGAGAGGGCACTAATATAGATTACACAAACTCATGAAACGGCTTGATTAAAGAGGAGCTGCTGCGTAACATGGCAAAAAACCCAAGCAGACTGCAAAAGAGTTAAAGGAAGCACCAGTAGAATTCCCACCAAAAACTGAACTACCATATAAAGCCTAATTAATTTTGAACAGATCAGAAGCGCTTGACTTCAACTGTTGTTTCTTTGAGAGAAGATTAAAGCATTTCAACAGAATTGAAATTTTCGGAGGTAATACAAGGGGGAATAAAAATCAGATTTTCCAGAATATGCAGATTTAATTAACCAAAATCTATTTCAATGGAAAATCCCTGAGTGTTGCCACCTAGTCTGAAATGATACACAAACCCTCCACTGCTGCCACTATCAAGCTCCTGCCAACTACATTTTGTGCACAGGGGTGCAGGAACCAAGAGTCCCTGTCTAACTCTGCCTTCCACTTCCCAGGGCTGCCTCCAGGACTCACAGGAAGGCAGCCAAACCTTTCTTTCCCTTTCCTGTATCATACCTCAGGATAGGATTGTGGAGCAGGAAGTGAAAAGAATCAGCTAACTCTCAGCTGACAGTCCTAAGCAACAGCAAATACCTATTCCTAAAACTGCTAATCCATATTCTCCCTACCAAAAATACTATTTTTACTCTTCCTTTAGTGGGACTAGCATGAGTCAACAGAAAAATGCATTCCCTTTTTAAGAAAGGCATGACAAATGTAATTTCACCTTTATGTCAGAGATTGTCCCATTTCAGAAAAAAACAGCTTTGTTTTTAAGCTAAGATGAAACATCAACATTACACTTGGAAACCAAGCCTTTCTTGCCATTGCTGGAGTGAAGCAAATCAGGATTGAGATACAAGCTGGCAAATCACTTCAGTACCAGACAGTTAAGGTATCTAGAGCTGAGGTCAATAGAGCACAACCAGCTGAGAACTGAAAAACTAGAAAGCTATTGCAATTTATAATGATTAAGGATCTGACTCATTGATTCCAGTTCTTCTTTTCTTCTCACTAATGGAAAGGCAGAAGTTGTCTTATGAAAACAAAGATAGGCATGCAAGCATAATTGAAGAAATGGACCCCTCGTTTCTGGTAAATAACAATCCCTTCTTCTCTGCGTGCATTGGCTGAAGTATTGCAAGCTGGCAGTCAGGAAATGAATTCTTTTTGCAGTTACAGCTGGATAAATTCAATGCTTGGGATAAATTGGCCTCGAGCAAACTTATAAAAAAAAAGTACTTCCTTGCTAAGTGATCCCAAGAGACATATGTCTCTATAAAACAGTTAAGGGGAAGCTGCTGACTTGCACTCAGTGGGTTCAACAATTTGAAAATGATTAATTTTGTTTTAAATCTTACAGAACCACTTACATAACAGACAGCAAGGAAGGATTTTTTTTTTTTTTTTTAGACACTTCCTATTTGGAAGATTAAGAGATGGAATCAGTGGTACATCACAATGAAATTTTAATTATCAGAAGTTTGGCACCATGATAAACTTCACTGCATTACTTGGACAGTGCACTCTGTCTCACAGAGACTTAACTCCACACCCAGCCTTTAGCTCCAGATCATGCAGTTTGGTGCTTGCCTCGCTACAAGGTGCTCTGTTTTGGAACTGCTGAGAGAGGGAACAGTCATTGCCCACTGATAAAGACCTCCTGGTAGCTTTCCCAGTGCAGCTGGGTCAGCCCTCCTGCAGCCACAGGGGACAGTGACTGGGGTGCCTCTGGTTTTGTGGGCTGGTGGCTCTGGGGAGAAGCTCCTGCAGGACAAAGTGAGATGTGCAGCAGGCTCTCTGTCCTGACAGAGGGTTAGCATCCCATGCACCCCCTCTCTCCTCTACACGGAAAAGCAGTGGGACAGCAAGTGCAGGAAACAGCTCCAATAGCTCTGTGCCAGCACACGGCTCCTTTTTGCCAACTGAATTCCCAGATGGCCATTAGCACCCAGCTATTTGACTTGCATACTTTCAAAGGCCTCGAGGAGCAGAGCCTGCTAACTCCTGCCAGATCCCTGTGGGGTAACTGCAGCCATACCACGTTCACCTCAGCTCTTCCAGCAGGTTTGTTCACAAGTGGAGCAAACTTAACAATTTTCAGTCCTTAATTACAGTAGCTAACCATATGCCATGTTCGTTCCGTTTGATTCCAGAGGTGAGAAGATTCACTCGTGCATATATTTTATACATGCATGTATACGGGTGTATGGGTTTTATATGTATTAGGGTAGGATTCTCAGTTGAGATCAACCAGACTAACTTTAGAGGTGCTCTGATTTATCTCTGATTTATGGCAAAAGAATTCTTGGAGTTAGAGGCTCTAGGATAAAACATGGCATAGAAGAGATAGGCATTCTTATTAATCTCTGGTTTAGCCTTCACATGCAAAAGAAAGTGATGTGGAAGCAATTCAGGAGAAAACACTGCTCTAATAGTAGGGGCTAGAGATTAAGTATACTATTAACCACAAACTCTCTGTGTGTTCTTTCAGCACCTACTCTGCCATTAACAGTCACTTTGTCTATTTAGGACAAAATTCTCCCTGGGGACTTCACCCAAGAGTAACCAGAGTTACTTAGGGCATCCCACAAAGAATAACCCTGAAGAAAGGACATGGATAAGGTTTGATCTGGAAGGAAGGTACAATTTTCTGCACGTAAGCAGACCTTAAGAAATTCATGTATTCTTCCTGGATCGCTGGGAGTGAAATAAAATAGCCTGTTATATTAATAAGGAAAGGCAGGTAACCAGAGAGACTCGGAAAATCACACCCACTCACCTGCAAGGAAGGACAAATTCATGCTAAAGCAGGAAATACAATTGTTGTTGACCTCCACAAGAGCTGGAAATAGAATAAGTCAAGTGAATTTGATTGTAGCTTCACAATCTATATAAAGAGAAGCCAATTTTTCTTTGACTAACATGCTTATATTTAGGATCCTAAATCTGTATTTGGAAACCTAAGGAACTGACCTGATTTTCTGAAGTGCTCAGCACCCAGTGAATGAGTGGAAACATTCTTAAGTGGCTTCTTCAGGAACTGCTGGATTCAAGAGCTTTGGATGGGGAGAAGGAAATCAAAGTTTCATTCAATTTTTTAACTTGGTGCTTACAAAAGTAAGCATTGTATTTTCAGAATTCATCGCTCTGCAGCAGTGTCTGGTTTTGCTTTAACCAGTGTACTGCTAGAACTACTAAGTGTGTGGACTTTAAAAAGTTTTCAGACTCTTTCACTATGACTTAAATAAGGATATTTAACACGGGGTAAACACAGACCCACTTTGCTGCCATGTTAGTTTGAAACCTGAATAAAATAATCCCTACAGCAAAAGCAAAGCTGTATAAACAAAACCATGGCAAAGCCATATGAAAGCCAGGAGTAAACTACATTTGGGAATGCTCACATTATGTAAAAGGAAAATTCCTGGTATCTCAGTTGAGGAAAAAAGAAGAGTTCTAACAATTCAGTAAACTGTGGGGCCTGCATTTGCCTGAAAATGGCCTTTCCTCAGCAGATACTAAAGTTATGAGGTCACTTTGCTTGGTGTCTTAAAAGGGCACTGGTATCAGTCTCCCTTCCATTCAGAAACTTTCTTATATCCTCTGAAGACCACCAGACTGTATAAACCTATTTGGAAAAGAGATTGTACAAACCTATGGCCTAGCCAATGCTTATCAAAACACAAGGATAAATCATGAATTACTGCTGTATTATTTCCTCTAATGGCACTATAGCATGAAAATCCCAGACTTAATGCTACACACTATTTGCAAGTGCAAACATTTTTTAGTGTTAGAAGTTCTGAAAATTGGGAAAAGAAAAACATATATTCTCACTGAATTCTTATTTTTATTTCACTGTGACCATTTCAAAGTTTTAGTGTAATTCATAATTAAAGATTTTGATTGAACCCCACCAAAAACATTTAAATACCATCCTCTCTGCATACCCTTCACAGTAGCATTGGGGTCTAAAAATCTCATCGATCTGCCTGATAAATGAGTTGTACATTAAAGCCACTTCTTAAAAGCACACTCAAAATCAGGCATCTTTTTGCAGAGGTAAGATTTGCAGGTTAGTGCACTCTTCATAATATAAAACACTCATACACACAGGGTACCATTTTCAGCAGTCATGAAGCGAAGCTCATTAAATAAAAAGAAAATTGGAGTCTTTCTTTTCTCAATGCAGAAATGTAACTACCCAGAACAAGAAACATTACAAGACTGTTATTTCCAGCACAGAAATGTCTACAGGCCCCAAAAGCAGCATTGAGAACCCTTTATGGCAGGCTATGCACAAATACCAGCTAGAGGTGGTCATTACCAGCAATCATTACATTTGTCAATGGACAGACAAAAGGCAAAAAGTAGAGCAGAACAGAGACCCATCAGATGAGATGAGCGAGGAATTAAACAGACGTCCAGGTCACCCCCCCTGCAACACCAGCAACTTCTAACAGGTCAAATTTAGCACCCAAATATGCTTGTGTCCTTTCTGTGTTTTCAGAAAATGTGTGTGCATGAAGTGCTTTCAACAACTGTAACACAAGTGAGTAAACACAATTGATTTTTCTGCAACAAAGCCGTTTTTTGAAGTCTTATCACCTGTGTCCAAATTCCCTATTGACCATGGATTACCACTGTGCCCAGGCAAACAACTTTCCAGACTGTTCTATAGTTCAGGCTCTTTTGTGTCTGAAAGCTCTTCTGTCACTCTGGGCCTAAATTTCCAGCAAGATTTTTCAAAGCACTGCAAGGAATACAATCACTTTGCGTTATTTTCCACGGGCAGTACATGAACGAAAGCCTGCCACCCCTCAGAGAGCTCAGGCCAGGCTTTCCTTCTAATCCTGGCCAATGCTTACTTGTATAGAGTATTTGAATAAACTTGTCAAGCCTGAATCTATACTACATATACTGTTCTTAAAAATGTGCACAAAAATATAGATGACCTGGAAAAAATTAAGAGGGGTTGGGTTTTTTTCTAGTTAATAGAGTTTTCCCTTAAAACAGCACTAGAAGAAATATATGATCATTATATCTACAAATCAGTTTATTTATAAGACCAGTTGTTCAGTGCTCCTAGAGAGCTAGGACAAAAACACACATTCTAGGGCAGGTGATGTACCAGAACACATGCACTGGCTGGACAGCACAATTACCTTGCAATTACAATGCTGCTCGGGAGTGTGATACTTCCAGTACCAGAGCCTTCAGGCAGTATAAAGCAGTGATTTAATAGAAAAGCTGGCTATTAACAAACTTAATAGTCTTAAGACGGACGCCAAGTTTCACCATTAGAATTAAGGTCCCAGGTGGGACTGAAAGTTTCTTCCCTGGGAACCATTCAACTCATAATTCAGCAGTGACTGCAGTTTCTGCTGGCAGGCAGGTAGTAAATAGCTCCCCACTACTGCCTCCTGTTCCTCAGAGCAGAGGAGAGCTCTCTTGCATCCTCACAGACAGTGAATGCCTTGTCCCTCCCTAAAATGGGTGCAGAAATGAGCACTCTTTAGCAGACTACAGCAGGGGCTGATGCACCTCCAGGTATCTGAGATCGCTGAGGGAGAGGCTTGAAACGGAAAGGAAAAGAAAGGAAGCTTTAACTCCTTGATTTAAAGGCATTTCCTAATGCCATCCCACTAAAGTACAGTACAGCCCTGACCACTTCTGTGCCCAGGTTTAGCAGGATGTGATGCAGAAGAGAAGGGATCATGGGGATGTCTAAGCCACATGCACAAAGCCCAGAGGAAATGCATCGTACATAGACTGGTGTTTACAGAGCTTCTGCAGCACTGATTTGTCCTCTGAATTGCAGCAAAATTTCCCATTAAATTATTGACTGATCTAGAAAGGAACCTACTAGAAAGGAAGTAGATTTTGGTGTTCAAAGGTGCAAATGGTGTTAAATGACAACACTGCTTAACTAGAAAAACAAATGGATTAGAGTCCACAGAGCAATGCCCAGACCTGACCATCTTTCATTCCATCTCCCACATAAAATATCTAGTAAAAGGTACAGAAATAATCACTTCATAATCAGAAACTCAGTGAAACAATAATGATCTAGACTTCAAGTGTCAGCTGCCTGTAATTGTCCTTCATATTGTATGTCAGCTGTTTCCAAAAGGACTTCTGAACCAAAGCCCACAAATCCCAGCACAGAAAGGGGACCAGCATGATCCTCAGAGACAAAGCTCCCCATGGTTGGTAACAAGCCATAGAGCTTAACCTTCTCTACACTGCAAAGGGACACTTGGTGGTACTTAAAATGGTTCAGTAAGTCACAGTATTTCAGGCTGAACCTTTGAGTCAAAGGGAACTTTTCTCAGAGCTACAGGAATAAGGTCTGCCTGACTGAAGCAACAGCCTTCTTCTGTCTTGATGGCATAGAATTCCAGTGTAAGAACAAGAGGACACAGAGAGCAATTTCCTCCTAAAGACACTTCATGAAAGAGAAGTTGCAAAATAGGCAGCCAAGTTCTGTTTTCTGCTGTGGTGTATCTGCTCAGCCAGTTCTTTAGGGCACAAATAGGATTGGCAAAGTCTATGAAAGAACAGCTGACAACAAGGCATTACTCAGGGGAATGCACAGATGTTACAAACACCTACGCTTCATTCCAGAATTAACTTTTTTATTAGCAAACATTTGATGGTCTCAGGTCTGGCTGCCTTAGAACAACAGTCTGCTCTTGAATTATCATCAGGAAAATGTTACTGTTTGTTCAGGCAATTTGCTCTTGTAAGATGCACATACAATATTAACTGAAACCAATGGGTAGAGGGGAAAACAAAGTGCTATGTACCATGTACTCAACACTACTAATATTTCTTCCCTTGCTTACTACAACTGAGCAGAGCCATTTATTACACACGGTGTTGTGTCCTGGATGGTTCAGGTATATGACTGCGGTGGTAAAGCCATTCCTGATGAAATTCTGAAGGCAGCCTTCCTCACACATTTACTATTTACTTATGATGCCAAGGTTTAGGCTTTCCTATGCTGATCTTATATGTGCCTTGCACTGTCTTCCGGGACATTTGGTCAGACTCTCGTCTGATGTAAGCGAACCTGGCAGCACTGCAGGGAAGAGAATGATTTCCTCTTCCACCGACTGAGTGTCTGGCACATACTTTCTCCTAATTAGTATTCATCCTTAGGCCTGTTGAATTTATGGGAGGGAGTTAGCTGCCCATGGAAATCCTAATTGTTTAGAAGCTCAATTTCCCTTGTAGCCTGCAACTCTCACTGAGAGCACCTTAATTATTAAAAAAAACTCAAGTCTATTATATTAATTTGTCCTCAGTAAGCTGACACTATATAAACTAATATTTTACTAACTTAAAGAGTTCTGTAAAGATTTAGAATGTTTTCTATAAGCACTGGAACAACAAAAGAGTCAAAGTCCAGTTATTAAAGAAGAGACCTCTAGTTCCACAGATGTTCTCTCCACAGAGAAATATAGTCTAGTCTTCTTTAAATTGTTCTTGGATTTCTGAGTCATTTGAGCACATTTAACATTCTTAAACAAGATAAGCACACACAAAATACTGTAGGCTTTCAAAATCACAGGGAAAAACTATTCACGAATGAAGAAGAATTATGGAAACACTCAGGAATTCTGTCTGTTCTCTCCCACCTCCTGCCAACATTGTCACATAGTATCTGATCTACAAAAATATTCCATATTTTCATTCTTTAGTCCATAGGCCATTTACTTTTTGTCCCAACTTCCATTTCTTTTAGCTCATTGTTTTCTCTGCCTTTTCTTTCTCACTTTCCTTTATTTTCCTCATTTTCTTTTTTTCCTTTTAGCTCCATCCATGAAAAGAAAAATAATTTCAAAGGCCAAGGACAAAGTCAGGCCATGTATAACTTGGGTGACTTGCACAGCTGCAGAAATGCCAGCTCCAGTAACTGCTCAGAGTGGACAACACAGTTGGAAATGCTACCAGCTTCTTGAAGCTTGGTACTTGATTTTAGACATTCAGCTGTGATTTTTCTCTTTCCTTTCCCAACATTGCACCTACCGTGAAATTTGATTGAGGTCTTTGTTTCCAACTACCCTTCCCGAGGAAGCCACTGAGGCAACATATAGGATGCAAATTTCAGAAGAAAGTGCCACCAAATGAAATGCCAACACAATTTCCAGCACAAAGGCACACCTACATATAGTGCAAGAATCTTTATTTTTTAGAAGTGGGGTTTGGAAGGCAACCAGCCTTTCAAAACGACATATCTGCAGCTCAGTCTGAATGAATGTTTTAGATACCACTGCAAAATAGCACTGGTTTTCAAACTCTCTGAAAAGAATTAATTTGCTTACAGTCAAAGAACTCAAAATAATATGCAACACAAATCCCAGTCCCATGCCAAATCTCATAGGCTTCTTTAATCCTGGATACAATCACATAAAGCCATAAAAAAAAAAAAAAAAAAAAAAAAAAAAAAATTTTTGTCAAAGA